>JAIUZE010015919.1:0-10883 GCA_022085475.1 Heliosperma pusillum | reverse complement strand
GAAAAAGAAGATGCTAAACAAATTTGTCACTAAAGACTACACCCAAGATCTGTTCATTAAACTATCCAAACTGAAACAAGAAGAGAGGTCTGTAGAAGCATACCTAAGGGACTTTGAGCAATTGACTCTCCAGTGTGAGGTCAATGAGAAACCTGAGCAAAGGATTGCCAGATTCTTAGAGGGTCTAGATAGGAGCATTGCTGCTAGAGTAAGGATGCAACCTTTGTGGTCCTATTATGATGTTGTCAACCTGGCTTTGAGGGTTGAAAAAATGGGGAAAACCAAACCAGCTCTACCTAAGCCTGTTACTAGACCTGCATACAAACCTTACAGTGGTATTAGGATGGGATAGACCCCTAAGACAACCATCCAATCAACCACAGACAAAGGAAAGGGAGTTGTGAACTCTAAACCCAACCCCACCCCAACTGAGAACAAAATCAGATGTTTCCAATGCCAAGGTTATGGTCACTTTAGGAAGGATTGTCCTTCTAAGAGAGCCATGACACTCATGGAGGTAGAAGAGTGGGAGAAGGAGGGATTAGTTGAGTATGAGGTTGATGACAGCATGGTGTTAGAGGTAGTGACAGCTGAGGAGGAACCAATGCAGGACTTGGTCATGGCTCATCCTGACACAGGCCATAACTTGGTCCTATGGAGGGTCATGCACTCTCAACAGACTCCATTGGAGGATGACCAGAGGTCTTTGATATTCAGAAGCAGGTGCACCATTCAAGAGAGGGTATGCAACTTGATCATTGATGGGGGGAGTTGTACCAATGTGGCTTCCATCACCCTAGTGAACAAGCTAAGTCTGATTACTCAAGAGCACCCACACCCCTACAAACTGAGATGGCTTAACAAGGGGGCTGAGGTGAGGGTTGATAGGCAATGCCAGGTCCCATTCTCTATTGGGAAGGTATACCAAGATGAAGTGTTGTGTGATGTAGTACCAATGGATGCATGTCACCTACTACTAGGGAGGCCTTGGGAGTTTGATAGGAACACCGCTCATCAGGGGAGGGATAACACCTATAGCTTCAGGCATGGGGGAAAGAATGTAACCTTGACACCTCTACCACCCAACCAGAGGAATTATGGGAGTCCCAATGTGCCAGAGGAGGTCAATGGGGTGTTGTTTTTATCAGAGGCAGCTATGATCAAAGAGATGAGGCAAGAACAACCTGTGATCATCTTGCTATCTAAGGAAGTTACAGAAGGGGAAGGCTCCACACTACCAGCAGAGGTTGAACCTTTGATCTTGAGATACAAGGAGGTCTTTCCAAGAGAATTACCAGATGGACTACCACCCCTAAGAGGGATTGAGCACCACATTGATTTGGTCCCAGGTTCTGTGCTGCCAAATAGGCCAGCCTACAGAAGTGACCCAACTGCCACCAAGGAGTTGCAGCAGCAGATTGAGGAGCTTATGAGCAAAGGGTTTGTGAGGGAGTCCCTAAGCCCTTGTGCTGTACCTGCTCTACTAGTGCCTAAGAAGGATGGCACCTGGAGGATGTGCACTGACAGCAGGGCAATCAACAACATTACAGTCAAGTATAGGTTCCCCATTCCAAGGCTAGATGACATGCTTGATGAGCTAAGTGGAGCTCAGGTCTTTTCTAAGATTGATCTAAGGCAGGGGTACCATCAGGTGAGGCTCAGAGAGGGGGATGAATGGAAGACTGCATTCAAGACAAAACATGGTCTGTATGAATGGCTTGTCATGCCATTTGGACTATCCAATGCACCAAGCCCCTTCATGAGACTTATGACAGAAGTGTTGAGGCCTTGTTTGGGCAGGTTTGCTGTGGTTTACTTTGATGACATCCTAGTGTATAGTAGCAGCAGAGGGGAACATCTCAGGCACCTTGAAACAATCTTTGGGATCTTAAAGGAGCAGAAGTTGTATGGGAAGCTAGAGAAGTGTACCTTCATGGTTGAGGAGGTTGCATTTCTAGGGTACATTGTGTCAGGAAGAGGAATCTCAGTTGATCAGGAGAAAGTTGCAGCCATACAAACATGGCCTACACCTAAAACCATCACTGAGGTAAGGGGGTTCCATGGATTGGCTTCATTCTATAGGAGGTTCATCAAGAACTTCAGTTCAGTTGTAGCACCCATCACTAAGTGCTTGAAGAAAGGGGAGTTCCAGTGGACTGAGGAGGCCCAACATTCCTTTGAGAGGATCAAGAGGTTGATGTGTGAGACTCCAATCCTTAAACTACCTGACTTTGATCAGCTGTTTGAGGTGGAATGTGATGCTAGCGGGTTTGTCATTGGGGCAGTGTTGATACAAGGGCAAAAGCCAGTTGCTTATTTAAGTGAGAAACTGAATGGTGCCAAGCTCAAGTACTCCACTTATGATAAGGAATTATGCCATCATCAGAGCAGTCATACATTGGGGGCACTACTTGAAGCCAAAGCCTTTTGTTCTGCACTCAGATCATGAGGCATTGAAATATATCAGTGGCCAACACAAGCTGAATCACAGGCATGCCAAGTGGGTGGAGTTTCTACAATCCTTTACATTCGCTAGTAAGTATAAGGAGGGGAAACAGAATGTTGTGGCAGATGCACTGTCAAGGAGGCATTCTTTGTTAGCAGTCATGGAGCAAAGGGTGTTGGGGTTTGAATTTCTGAAAGAATTGTACAAGGAGGACCCTGACTTTGCTGAGGAATGGATCACACAAACTGGCGGAGGAAGGACTCAAGGGGGGAAGTACATGCTGCAGGAGGGGTTCTTGTTCCAAGGAAACAAGCTATGCATTCCAAGGGGTTCTTACAGGGATCTACTCATCAGTGAAGTACACTCAGGAGGACTAGGGGGACACTTTGGGGTTCAAAAGACACTTGAAATACTGCAGGATCAATTCTACTGGCCCAGGATGATAGGGGATGTTCAGGTTGTCCTCAGGAGGTGCTCCACATGTCAACAAGCCAAGAGTTCTTTCCAGACTGGAGCTTACACTCCACTACCAGTGCCAAACAAACCTTGGGAGGATGTGAGCATGGACTTTATTGTTGCACTACCTAGAACACAAAGAGGTAAGGATTCTGTAATGGTTGTTGTTGACAGGTTTAGCAAGATGGCTCACTTTGTGGCTTGCAAGAAGACTGAGGATGCTGCAAGTGTTGCTGAGCTATACTTGAAGGAGATTGTGAGGCTACATGGGGTTCCTAAGTCAATAGTCTCAGACAGGGATGTCAAGTTCATGAGTTACTTCTGGAAAACACTATGGAGGCTCTTGAAGACCAGGCTTTTGTTCAGTACTTCTCACCACCCTCAGACTGATGGCCAAACTGAGGTCACAAACAAGACTCTAAGGAGGATCTTGAGGTGTCTGGTCAACAAGTCCTTGAAGGATTGGGACTTGAAGCTAGCTCATGCTGAGTTTGCTTTCAACAGAGCACCCTCATCTGCAACAGGTCACAGCCCATTTGAGGTTGTCTATGGGATTAATCCACTTATTGTTGGAGTAGGTGTCCTCCACAATAGTGCGCCACATAATAAATCTTATTATGGAATATAATTGGGATAATTATTGACTATATATATATGATTAGTCAGTTGATTAACGTAAATCAATAACGGTTGGCTAACTAGAGTTTGACGTTATTGTCGTTTGACTGCGGTGATCAACTGATCCCTTTCGGTCACACCTAAAGGATGAAATCCAAATAGTAACTAATTATTTGTATACGATACAGTTAATTAGTACATTACATATATTCGATATGTACGAGAGTTAATGTTAGAAATTGAGTTAAGAACTCAAATTCGATCGATTAAGCTTATTTTTTCAATTATGTGATAATTGACTAATAAATTTATATCTTATTTTAATACGATTAAATAAGATTTAACTTAGTAATTAATCGTTAAATTACTAAATTAGTTGAGGTTTTGAGATAGAGGTAATTAGTTAATTATATTTACAAGGAGTTGTAAAATAAATTATGAAACAGGAGCATGGGGGTTGATCCTTTGTTTAGTTTCTATTTAAAATTCATGAACAAGGAAGCCATTTATTTCCAAACAACCTAAGCATTCAAGTTCAGGAAGTCTGAACTGCTCCCAAAACTTCAGCAGAAAAGAGCCAACTTCAACTGAACATATCTGGCGTTTTACTTGCTCAATATTTATGTTCTTCATATGGATAAAATCTTGAAGATGTCCTCTTTCATATGGTTTTGGAATCAACAAGATTCATCGAGCAAATTTGTCACAATTGATCTTCAAAGACTGTCACGCAGATTGCAATGCTATTCTCCTGAAATGACCTATCAGTACTAAAATGTCCATAACTCAATATGTGACGGATATTTTTGGTTGATTCTTTTTGGAGGTGAAATCTAACACCTTTATCTTTCATTTGAATCATCATGGGCATTTTTTATCCATCTGAGTTGGGAGATATGAGTTTTCAAAGTTCATGCTGCTGCACAAGAAGACTGATGAGCATTCACTTCTGACCTGTACTCACTTAAAGGCTTATAACTGAAGTTCCAGGAACTGTTTTTGCATGATTCAAATTGGAGAAGGAAGCTAACTCATATAGCTTCAATTTGGATACTCATGGGTCTCCTAATTCTATCTGTGCAGAAAATTATAGCATCTGCAAGATGCCTCTGGAATCTGGAATGCTGCTGTACAACAGTCAAGCGACCTGCTAGTACTCAAACCTCTGTATCTAGAGTTTTATACATCATTTGGGGTTGCTTCTTTTTTGACATGAAAGCTAACACATTTAGCTTTAAAATGAGATATCATGAGCCTTAAAATTCATCCTAATGAAAGAGTTATGAAGCCTGCAAGACATGTCTGATTTCAGAAAATGCTACTGAAAGTCAGTTGTAGCACTTGTGTTCAGCAAGGTTGTTTCTATGTGTTCAAGTTCTTTGAATGGCATGTCCAAGGCTACAAATTGATCCTTGAATGATCCAATATGTGTGAGCATCATGTGGTAGCAAAAGGGAGCCAAACAAGCCTCAAAAGCCTGACTTAATGTTTACTATTTCAGGAAAGAAACAAGACTACTTTTGCTGACCAAAGGCAGCCTGTCTAGGATGCTTTTTGCAGTCTGTTTTCCCTCGTCTTATTATAAGACTTAGCTGTTACTTTAATCCATTATGTAAGGCCTTTATGAGCCCTTAGATTTAGTTGTATTCAAGTGTTGAGATCAAATTGTATGACCTATATAAG
Source organism: Heliosperma pusillum (assembly GCA_022085475.1). Lineage (NCBI taxonomy): Eukaryota > Viridiplantae > Streptophyta > Magnoliopsida > Caryophyllales > Caryophyllaceae > Heliosperma > Heliosperma pusillum. Next base: position 5,680 of record JAIUZE010015919.1, on the reverse strand, counting down.
CCATGCTTGTAACCTAAGAAAATCAGAATATGAATGAATGAAAAACAAGGAGTTGTTACTCTCTTCAGTTAACTTGTGCAAGTCTTAGTTAACACAAATCTCAACAAACTTGTGCTAGTCTTAGTTTGTTGGCCTAAGCTTAATCCATTCACTTGTGCTAGTCTTAGTGAGTGAGTTGAGTTTAGGACTCACTGTTCTTGAACTGTTTGTGCTAGTCTTGACAGCCCAAGTTCAGGGTTTCTATCCTATGGGTTTAAACATGAGAATTCACATCAACTTGTGCTTGTCTTAGTTGTTGTTTATCCTCTACCCTATCCTTTACTTATTTGTTACAAAAACGAGAAAACTATCCCACAAAAATAGCCTTGTTTCATATGTTTTATTGCTGCAATTTCAAAACAGTCCTTGGGTTGTTTGTGTGAATATTGAGTCCTTTGCAAAACACCATTGACCCCTAAGTTGGTGTTTCAAATTGGTTATCAGAGCTAGCATTAGCACAAGTTCTATCTTGTGTTAGTCTTGTTTTTGCATCCTTGAGCATCAAAAATTCTGTTTTGTCAAAGTTATTGCATTCTGATTTTTAATGACTAAATCAGTAGCCATTGAGTATATTCCTCATGTTCCAAGTCCTAAGATGAGGTATTATGAGCATGGCTCCATTTCTAAGTCTATGGCAGAAGCTATGGAGAAGTTACAAGTCCTAAGAAGAGGGCATGAAGGTGTTGTGCATACAAGGAAAGCAACCAGCAGCCATGGTGTGCAAAGGGAGCCAAAACCACCTGATTTGTACCAAGGAGAACACCACCTGCTCCATACGGATTCTAGGTCCTCTCATACCCTTAGAGGTAGAGGTAAAACCCTCATACTTCGTACTTTTAATGGTGAAAACAGTAGAGCATTTGTCTCTTGGTTGTTTGATGTTGAATGCTACTTTGAGAACAAATGTTTTTCTGATGGAAAGAAGCATGACCTGGTTGCATCTTCATTAAAGAGTTTTGCTTTGTTGTGGTATAATGGTCTTAACCTTTCAAGGAGAATGGCAGGGAAGGGTAGGATAAAATCTTGGTTCAAGCTTAACTCACACATGTGGTCCAAGTATCTTCCTTGTTCCATCTTGAATGAATTGTGGATTGAACTTAAGAACCTTAAACAAAGTGCCTTGAGTGTTCATGAATATGCTAGGTTGTTTGAAGAGTTACACTTTGTGTGTGATAAAGGAGTCAATTCTGTCCAAAAGGGAGTTAGGTTCTACAATGGCTTGAAATCTGAAATTGCTGAAAAAATTAACTTAGAAATGAAGTATTCATATGGTGAATTGCTTGAATTATCTTTGTGTGTGGAAAAGAACTTAGTAAGGCCTAGGAAGCATGAAGTCTTGCCTATAATGGACAATTTAGAAGTCATGAAAACAGCTGGGAAAGAGAAGGGCTTAGACCAAGAGGATGTTATTGGTTGTCCTAATTCTAGATGCATTAAGCTAAGAGTCATGAATGCTTATGATGAAATGAATGGCTCATGTGCTACTGTCTTGGAAAGCCAACGTTTCGAGATTAAAACAACACTCAACTCCACATTTAAGGCTACCACACAAGAGGAAGAACATGCTTGCACCAAACCAGGCATGCTTCATGATGCAAGCAAGGGCCATGTTGCTTACTTGAGTCCATTTGAGCTATCCATAAACAAGAAATTGCAGCAACCTTTAAACCATAAGTTGGACCAGTTCTTGATCTCCTTTGAAGGTGAAATGTGTTGGGTTCCAAGTAAGGTTGAAGCAAGAGGAGTTTCTATTTCAATTTCATGCTCAAGAGCTCAAAATCTGATCTATGACATCAACTACTGTCCTGGTTTCATGAATGGTTGTTTGGGGGATATACCTTGTGCTCTTGCAGCCCCACACTTCCATTTTTACATGTTGATGAGGTTACAAGCTAGTCTTGTTCATTTGGGTGCAATTTCAAATAAGTTTCAAGTGAGAAATGATGAATTGAATCATCTAAATCATTACAATTCAATTCTGCAATTTCTGTTTTGTTTGGTTAATATTGTGCAACTTCATGACAAGAGCTTGTTAGAATTATTTGAGATATCAAGAACATGTTCCCTACTTGGTCTTGAAGAACTTTTAGGCATCTTGGTGATGCTTAAGTTGAGGCAAATGCATAGGAACATGAGCAGCCCCATGGTTGCATCACTATGCTCTACTAGTTGTGCCAATTCACCTTTTGAATTTAAGTTGTGTATGCTTGCTACTGCTATTCGATTCATGCCAAGAAATTTTATGTGGGTCTTTGATCCTGGAGGATTCAATCACACTTGTTACTCCAAGATAAGAAAAAAATTTTCCTTCATTGGACACCAAGGTGCTGAAACTAGAGGTGAGAATTGTAGGTCCTTCATGATGTCTTGTTGAAATTTGAGGCCAAATTTCTTTTGAACAAGGGGAGAGTTGAAACAGGAGCATGGGGGTTGATCCTTTGTTTAGTTTCTATTTAAAAATTCATGAACAAGGAAGCCATTTATTTCCAAACAACCTAAGCATTCAAGTTCAGGAAGTCTGAACTGCTCCCAAAACTTCAGCAGAAAAGAGCCAACTTCAACTGAACATATCTGGCGTTTTACTTGCTCAATATTTATGTTCTTCATATGGATAAAATCTTGAAGATGTCCTCTTTCATATGGTTTTGGAATCAACAAGATTCATCGAGCAAATTTGTCACAATTGATCTTCAAAGACTGTCACGCAGATTGCAATGCTATTCTCCTGAAATGACCTATCAGTACTAAAATGTCCATAACTCAATATGTGACGGATATTTTTGGTTAATTCTTTTTGGAGGTGAAATCTAACACCTTTATCTTTCATTTGAATCATCATGGGCATTTTTTATCCATCTGAGTTGGGAGATATGAGTTTTCAAAGTTCATGCTGCTGCACAAGAAGACTGATGAGCATTCACTTCTGACCTGTACTCACTTAAAGGCTTATAACTGAAGTTCCAGGAACTGTTTTTGCATGACTCAAATTGGAGAAGGAAGCTAACTCATATAGCTTCAATTTGGATACTCATGGGTCTCCTAATTCTATCTGTGCAGAAAATTATAGCATCTGCAAGATGCCTCTGGAATCTGGAATGCTGCTGTACAACAGTCAAGCGACCTGCTAGTACTCAAACCTCTGTATCTAGAGTTTTATACATCATTTGGGGTTGCTTCTTTTTTGACATGAAAGCTAACACATTTAGCTTTAAAATGAGATATCATGAGCCTTAAAATTCATCCTAATGAAAGAGTTATGAAGCCTGCAAGACATGTCTGATTTCAGAAAATGCTACTGAAAGTCAGTTGTAGCACTTGTGTTCAGCAAGGTTGTTTCTATGTGTTCAAGTTCTTTGAATGGCACGTCCAAGGCTACAAATTGATCCTTGAATGATCCAATATGTGTGAGCATCATGTGGTAGCAAAAGGGAGCCAAACAAGCCTCAAAAGCCTGACTTAATGTTTACTATTTCAGGAAAGAAACAAGACTACTTTTGCTGACCAAAGGCAGGCTGTCTAGGATGCTTTTTGCAGTCTGTTTTCCCTCGTCTTATTATAAGACGTAGCTGTTACTTTAATCTATTATGTAAGGCCTTTATGAGCCCTTAGATTTAGTTGTATTCAAGGGTTGAGATCAAATTGTATGACCTATATAAGCCATGCTTGTAACCTAAGAAAATCAGAATATGAATGAATGAAAAACAAGGAGTTGTTACTCTTTTCAGTTAACTTGTGCAAGTCTTAGTTAACACAAATCTCAACAAACTTGTGCTAGTCTTAGTTTGTTGGCCTAAGCTTAATCCATTCACTTGTGCTAGTCTTAGTGAGTGAGTTGAGTTTAGGACTCACTGTTCTTGAACTGTTTGTGCTAGTCTTGACAGCCCAAGTTCAGGGTTTCTATCCTATGGGTTTAAACATGAGAATTCACATCAACTTGTGCTTGTCTTAGTTGTTGTTTATCCTCTACCCTATCCTTTACTTATTTGTTACAAAAACCAGAAAACTATCCCACAAAAATAGTCTTGTTTCATATGTTTTATTGTTGCAAATTCAAAACAGTCCTTGGGTTGTTTGTGTGAATATTGAGTCCTTTGCAAAACACCATTGACCCCTAAGTTGGTGTTTCAAATTAACCATGCATTGTGGGACCCATTATATATTGATATAATGGTAAAATATTACTTAAAATGTTAAGTACATATTATTTATTTAATTGAGTCATATAATTGTTATATGATCAAATTAACACTTAATTATACAAGATAATTAACCATATGATCAATAAGTATTTGTGAGACAAATATCAAAAATCAAAATGGACCAAACTAGGCCATAATGGACCAGTTTTGGTAGTAGTTTCATGGTGATGATTTTGTTCTTATTTTTACTCTTTAGTTACTTTGTGAAACTGACATAACAAGTATAATACAATCATCACATATACTACAACACTCCACTCAAAGGCATGTGATAAAATTGAACAAATAATAGTCCTTTTTGGTGAAGAGAATCCGGCCAAATTGGCTATAAGAATCAACAAAAGTTGTTCATTTCATTACTTACTTGATTTTGTTCAATTGTCATACTTCTCTCTAAAACTCTTCTTCTCACTATAAACTCTCAAATACTAATATTTACTAAGTATTACTAGTGTAGTAATATAGTCATAATATTAGTAGAATAATATCTATCTTATTATCTAGTTAATAATAAGGGTAGATTATTTGGGTTAATCTTGGTGCAACTTAGAGGAGATCTTCTACTTTGGAGATAGTTTGTGTTCATCCATATTTATAGCTAAAGAACAACAAGAAGGAGTTCTTGTTGTGCCCATATAATTTCCATATCAATGTGAGGAAATTTCTTCTTTTATATAAATGTCTTTATATTTGCATGCATGTTACATAGATCATCATAAACTAAATTAAAAAGTAATTTAGTAATTAATTTGTGACACCCTCAAATTTGCGGAAAGAAAAAAAATAATTTAAATACATACTGAAGGTGTCCGAAATAAAAGGGTCATTACAAAACGGAAATAATATTATACATAAAAATTATACAATACGGGAGACATATCTCCCGTATAAATACGAAATAAACGAGTGTATAATAATATACAATCTAAGAACCGAATATAGGTCCAAGGTAAATACTTCGCTCGCTAGCTCGTCAATGTACCCCAAATATGCATTCACCACCTGTTCGACCGCATTAAATATAAACACGGAAGCCACAGTCAGTGGGGAGTAACTCCGAGTTCTCCCAGCCACGAAATGTCGAGTTTAATGAAACATGAATAACATAAAAGCAATGTATATGGAAAATACAAAACTTAAACATATATGATATGCTTTTCATGTTATGAAACAGATAACTAACAAATAACCTAGCATGTGAAAGCTATCATGTGAAAACGATAATAAACTATGACTCGAGGTAGGGAAGCTGGTATGCTAGCTCAGCGGTTACCCTTTGTTGTAACGTGGCCATGATACACTCAAAACCCTAATCAACAGTTCAATCATGTGAATCAGTTAACAATCGTTAATCCAAACTCTATCAATCCTAGCCGGCTTGCACTCACCTTAGACACTCATAGAATCATACAAACATGAAAGGACCATCCGTCTAACCAAAC
>JAIUZE010015918.1:0-19277 GCA_022085475.1 Heliosperma pusillum | reverse complement strand
AATGTACAAAAAAATTTCAAGACCATAAATGGACATTTCAATTTTATGAACATTATAATCTCATATTATCGACTATTATCGTATAAAAATCAAAGAACATGCAATACATAAGTAAAATTCACGAAATTTTACATACAATATGTAAGAAATGCATGTGAGATCATATTAAAATTTCATGGCCACAATCAACATGAAACTATTTTTAGTTAACTTTTAACTCATAAAATGCATGTTAACTTGGTTTAAACGCCAAAAAACAAAATAAATAGCAAATTAATCCCTAAAATCACGAAATTTAACCACAAACATTTTGAGGTCAGTAGGTATACATGCACAAAAATGTTTTGTCAGAATAATATTTTAACTCAAAATCTTTGATTTATTAGTTATCTTATAACTTTAATAAAAATGTCCAAAATGAACATGCATGCTACAAGCTAGCTCTGATACCAATTGAAAGTCCATAGACCTTAATTAGACTCCTCTAATTATTTACCAAATTACTTTTTAATTTAGTTTATAATGATCTATGTAACATGCATGCAAATATAAAGACATTTATATAAAGGAAGAAATTTCCTCACATTGATATGGAAAATATAAGGGCACAACAAGAACTCCTTCTTGTTGTTCTTGAGCTAATAATATGGATGAATACAAATAATCCCCAAAGTAGAAGATCTCCTCTACGTTGCACCAAGATTAACCCAAATAATCTACCCTTATTATTAACTAGATAATAAGATAGATATTATTCTACTAATATTATGACTATATTACTACACTAGTAATACTTAGTAAATATTAGTATTTGAGAGTTTATAGTGAGAAGAAGATTTTTAGAGAGAAGTATGACAATTGCACAAAATCAAGTAAGTAAAAAATGAACACAAATGCCCATTTTAAAGGCCATTTGGCCGGATGTCTTAGTCCACATTTGGACTATTATTTTGTTCAATTTGGTCATATGCATTAGAGTGGAGTGTTGTAGAAAGGATGATGATTATATTCAACTTGTTATGTCACTTTCAAAAGGTAACTAAGGAGTGTAAACATGAACAAAAATCATCACCCTTGTAACTACTTCAAAACCGGTCCTCTTGGCCTAGTTAGGTCCATTTTGATTTTTGATATTTGTCTCACAAATACTTATTGATCATATGGTTAATTATCTTGTATAATTAAGTGTTAATTTGATCATATAACAATTATATGACTCAATTAAATAAATAATATGTACTTAACATTTTAAGTAATATTTTACCATTATATCAATATATAATGGGTCCCACAATGCTTAGTTAATTTATTTTACAACTCCTTGTAAATATAATTAACTAATTACCTCTATCTCAAAACCTCAACTAATTTAGTAATTTAACGATTAATTACTAAGTTAAATCTTATTTAATCGTATTAAAATAAGATATAAATTTATTAGTCAATTATCGCATAATTGAAAAATAAGCTTAATCGAATTTGAGTTCTTAACTCAATTTCTAATAATTAACTCTCGTACATATCGAATATATGTAATGTACTAATTAACTGTATCGTATACAAATAATTAGTTACTATTTGGATTTCATCCTTTAGGTGTGACCGAAAGGGATCAGTTGATCACCGCCGTCAAACGACAATAACGTCAAACTCTAGTCAGCCAACCGTTATTGATTTACGTTAATAACCTGACTAATCATATATATAGTCAATAAATATCCCAATTATATTCCATAATAAGATTTATTATGTGGCGCACTTTTGTGGAGGACACCTACTCCAACAATTCGTTTATCAGTTAGGGTACTCTCTAGTCCGGAAAACCACTCTTGATATAGATCACTTTTAAAATACGACCTTTGTGAATACCGACTTTGCAAATTGTTTTACATTGAGTGGGAGAAATTTTGAATATGAGAATTGGTTATCGCACATACACTTGTGAGGACAAGTGGGAGATTGTTGGAGCTAGTGTCCTCCACAGTTAGTGTGATAACGTGTATAAATCTATTACAGGTTCACAGGGTATACTTAGAATTTTTATCAATTGATTAACCTTTATCGATAACGGTTGACTTGCTAGAAGTTTGACGTTATTGTCATTTTAATGGCGGTGATCAACTGATCCCTAAAAGTCACACCTAAAGGATGTGTTTGAGAGATATGATTATATGAATAATATAATCATATTGATGCCTTATATGACTAAAAGGTTAGTCGATGTATATGACTAAAAAGTTAGTCAATGTAATGATGATACGATTATTTAATACGATTAAATAATACTAGCTGAGACGAATTAAATGTTAATTCGTAATTGAATATAAACTGTTATATCTAATTAATGTATATAATGTAATTATTTAATACGATTAAATAATATAAGCTTAAACGAATTAAATGTTAATTCGTAATTAAATATAAACTGTTATATTTAATTAGCAAATTATAAATATACGATATTTATAATTATACGATATTTATAATTGACGTATATATTATACGATATTGTCATAATAAATGATGTCAGACCGGTATTGATAAATCGACTACAAAATGGTGTATGGACTTATTAATTTTTGACAACATAAATGACAATAATAAGACATACACATATTATACATTAAATAAATAAAAGAAGGGAGACTCCTACCTTGACTCCACTTCCTAAAACCAGTACTAGAAGAAGAGGGAAGACTCCTCCCTCTACCCTACTACTACTTGCACGGTCAAAATAGGAGAGGAGGAGAGTTTTATATAAACTCTTCTTCTCTACTTTCTCATCATCAGAATTACAACATAACTTTTCACAAAAATGCAGTAATTTTTTGGTGTTCATTCTAGCACAAGAAAATGCCTTTCTCAGAACATCTTGGGTGCAACAATTAGGAGAATATCGATCTCGATATTTGTTCTTAGGCCATATTGCTAGGACCAAAGGTTAATTCTAATCTTTATGCATTTCGTTTATGACTCGTATTTCATATATTATAATTTCGTTATAATCCTTAAATTTTATGTATGAAATATACCGATATTTCCCACACTAGGGTCAAGTCTAGTATACCTCAAAGCCTAGTCATGGGTTTGAGTCGAAAATTCGACAGCATTTTGCTATAATAGTACTTATGTCCTAGGAGAGCGTCCTACAGAAGTCGTCGTAAATCAAAAATCTAACACCAAAACAAGTTTACCCATTACACAAGGGTTCCAAAACACCAAGTTTCATCTAAAATGGACAATCCTAAAGGGGTTTTTTAGACGATTTTCGAATCAGCAGAGTGACCGTCTTATTTGTTCAAAATTTGACGAAAACACAAAAGCAATACATGGTTATGTTCCTAACAAGGCCAATTGTTCATTTCTACAATTAATTTCTATCATCCAAATCAAATGGACACAAACTCCCAAATTTTCGAAATGTTCAAGGGGAGGAACCCTAATTTCTAACTCCAATTCAAGCAAAATTAGAATTTTAAAGCAAAAGATAAGATACATACCTCGATTAGTCATGCTTTGTGGCTTGGATTAATAAAATTTTGACGGATTTTGGTTGGAATTTGAGAGTTTTTCGAAGGTTTTTGTGTTTTGAAATAATGAATAATGAGTTCGTCTGTTGCGCTTATACTTAGACAGGGATGAGCTCGGGAAAGGATGCAACAATTGCTGCGCCTCTTCCAAAGGTCCCAGCTCTTGTTGCGCCTTTTACTCAGCAAGATTTCACTTCAATTTCCAAATTCGTTACAAGTGAGTTACTAGTGGGCCCAAATCTTGTGCGCCTCTTCTCCAACATCTTATTTCACAAGCTCGATTCTTTTTCAAGACCCACGCTTTGACAGGCTTCGAAACTGTCACATGATGTTATCATCTCAAAAGGGACCCACCTTCCAGACATACAATCTGATGGCCCGTCTTGTATTATCAGAATTTTGTTCCCCACAACCGAGCAGATTCCCTGGAATGATTCGATCCAGACAAGTCTTTCTCATTTCAAGTTTTCGCAAATTTATTTCAATATCATGATTCCCCAACGAAAGTTTGCATGCGGACAGAGACAAGCAGATTCTCACTTATGAAGGCTGGCGAGCCCCACATTGCACCTCAGTCCATATATAAGATGCCTCATGTATGACTCCTTCTTATGGCTGGCGAGATTTTATACGTAGTCTAACGGACATTAAACGACCCTCCTAGATGATCGAAATACTTTAAAATGTTTCTGGCGACAGGTCCTTGGTTCAGACTCCTTGAGCCGTCTCGCGTCGCCATAGTCGTCGGGTTTTAATCTTCGATTAACCTGATGGATATACTTTGACTTTTTCCTTGTCATAGCCTCAGTCAAAGTGGGGGCTCTGTAGATACCTTAGTTCTACACCTTCCGCCAACGACCCAGTGATGATTGGACCGCATGTTTGGGACACGAAACGATTTATGACAATTCATAAGTTTATCGTCAAGTGATAGCTCAAACACTTATGTCTACCCCTTGGTCGTCATCTACGCGCCGGCATGGTCGTTTAGACAGTCATTAGAGTTCATTTGGAGTCTAGGTCAAAAACCGCTTCATTTTTTATAAACCGTTTAAAACTCCGAGTCAGAACGCTCTAGAATATTCTGATTATTTTATTATATATTTCAAATTCTATCTTTTTTTATAAAATTATCTCAAATCCTTTTAAAAGGGAAGTGTAGATTAACCACAATTCCGTAATTGAAACGTGGGGATCTTCCTTCCGCAGAAGGAAACCTCTGGGAAATAAGGCAGCAGGCGTTGCGCCTCTTCGAAGGATCGAAGTTTCAGCTGTGGCTCATCCCCAGTCTGCTCTATACAATGTTTGAGTTTTTGTTGAACTCTTTCACATTTTCTACTATAAAAGCAAAGCTCTATTCTCACTTTTTTAAGGCACACGAGTGTTCCGCCCCATCTCTTCTCTTTGCATTCCAGACTTTTCTCTAAGCTATCGACATCTACATGCTTGATCAATAAACCAATTTGTCCACTACACAATCAATCAATCAATCAATTTAATCAATCAATTTTAGTCCTTTAACAAGGGCACATTCTGCATACATTCGATTCGAGCTATCGCTAAAACGTTAACATAGTTAATGTCGTTTCGTCAACATGTATGTCTGAGGGTGTAAATCACATTTTATATTATTTTTATTAATGTAAGATCCATGTCATAAATAAATTCAAAATCGATTTCAATGTAAAACCTTTTAAACAAAATCTTTTTAGTAGTCATCAGACGTCAAGAAGAAACGCAGAAGCATCGGCGCCTCTTCGAAGAGTCGCGGAATCTGTTGCACCTCTTCTAGAGACTGCATGCTCCTTCTCTTCTACGTAAATCGTTTTGTTCTTGACTTAGATCCCGAATAATCCAATATTAACGGGTTTTCGTCTTTGAATCGAATTTGGGTTTCAGAGGTTCGATTCATTTATATCAAATCTCTAGATTCATCGTTGATATAAATTAGTAATTAATATATTAAATCACATATACTTGAGTCATAGGTCGACAAATAATCGTAAATATACCAGAGAACATTAACTGCTTGTGATTCTGACTTCACAGTCATAATTAACCTCACGAACAGACGCAAAAAGTGATGCGCCTCTTCAAGAGGACGCAGCTGGTGCGCCTCTCCCCACCTATCCTCACTCTTGCCGGAGTCCTACATGCAAAGTTGTCTCTAATATAACTGCTCGGAACCAACCCGGGATAGTAGCTGCCCCTGTCGGCAGGTTCCAGCCTATCAAACTCCTCACCTCCTCCGAGGCAACCCTCATTGCCGTCGACGGCCACTCTAAAGACTCCTCTACACACGGCAGACCAAAACTCATGCCGTAGTCCTCCAAGATGACCCCGACCTCTCCAAAAGGCATATGAAAGGTCGAGGTCGTATCCCACTACAGATCAAAAAGGCCCGAATCTGCCGAAGGTTAGCTTGAATCTTCCTCTCGTTGATCATCCTCCAGGCCCTAACTAGGTCTCCGAAGGTTTCGGCCTCGACAAGAGCCCTCACCTCCTCCGGCAATCTCTCCTAGGCCTCCATGATGGTCGTTTAGTAGAAAAGGACCTTATGTTCCCAGTATCCTGCATCGATTCAAATCAACAAAAACCATCACTAATAAATAAGAAATAAAATGGTAAACGGATACAAAGATGTTCATTGGCATCCACGAAAGTCATTCTAAACATAGACCGCTAAGGGTAACGAGTTCTTAGTGTTCATGTCATTACTTTGTGTCTTGACATGGCATAAGGTATTCGAACGGTTCCAATTTCCCATAAAAATTGGTGCGACTCCTCAAATGCGTATTTCTACGATTGTTCCGATCCGTGGTCCCGCCGTGTACCACAATTACTTGCTTGAATTCTGTTTAGTCTTTTCCCTTTTTTCTTTATCCCTAATCGTCTTCCATGAGGGACAATCCTTGATCATATGATCGGTCTCCCCACAATTGAAGCAGACTCAATTTGTGAAAGAAGGTTTTGAGACATTGGGCCTTTTGTTAAAGGATTTGTTGTTACTGAATTTGGTTTTTTTTCCTATAAACAGATTGTTTTGGAACTGTCTTCCAAACTGGACAGTCTCATCTTCTATATCCTCATCAGGCTTGTCGAGTAGATGCTCGTGAGCCATGAGAGACCCTATTAGCTCTTCGTAGGAAAGAAGAGTGAGATTTGTTGCTTCTTCAATCACAGTCACTTTGGATGTCCATCTCTTAGACAGACTCCTAAGGACTTTCCTTACGATATGCTCCGAGTCGAAGTTTGTCCATAGATTTCGAAATTCATTTGTTATGCTAGAAAAACGTGCCGAAATGCTGTTGATTTATTCATTCTTCTTTGTTGAGAAGAGTTCGTACTTTTGAATTAGTTCAAGACCATCCCATAATTCATTGGCCGTCCTACAGACGAGAAACGAATGAACTTAGTGCTTATCATACCGCTTTTTAATAACGTCATGGCTTTCGAGTTTTTCTCTGCCTTACGGTAGTCAGCCTCAATATAGTCATTTTCATCTTTCTTATAAGTTGTGTCATTTTCAGATGCAACCAAGATTTTGTTAGGACCGTATTTGATGATCTTCCAACATTCCCAATCATGTCCCTTAATATAGTGTGTCCTCATGTTCTTCCAAAGACCATAGTTCTTCCCTTCAAAGATAAAAGCTTTTAGGTGTTTAGATTCCATTTCACACGAAAAAAAAGATTTAAAATAGGAAAGGAAAAAAAAATCAAATGGATCAGACTCTCTGCTGTTAGGCAATCAAGAGCACGAGGCTCTGATACCAATTCCAGACTCTATCGATCTAAAATACTCAAGAGAGGGGGTGAATTGAGTACAGATAAAGTATGCCTACTTTTTTTTTTGTCCGTATGAGCGTGAATGAGCAACGAGAAGTTCGAATTTATTGATAAAACTCGACCTAACTATTTGCTTGTCGTGTGTTTGAAAACAAATAAATAAGTAACGCAAACAAAGAAACAAGAGACGCAAGGATTTTATAAGTGGTTCAGTTTCACAATGATATTAAAATTAAATAAACTTAAGCTATGATCTACCACAAATACTCCTCTTTAAAAAAACTTTATTCAAAACAGTTTTAAAATATTAAAACAGCCATACGGATTTCCGCAGTTCCAAGGTTACAGTAGAATCACTTATAACCATGAGCCTGGAAATTAAGGTTATAGGCAGAACAACTATAACTCTACTTCGCAACATCACTATTGAAAGATACCGTTATTGAATGACAAATTATACTATAAAATCTTTTTGGAGATCTTCAGCATGCTGCTTTGTATTTATATCCCTATTGCTTAATAGAATAATAAATCAAACATTCACACAAAATATTCTATCTTAATCTTATCATGGTATCAGTTTTCAGGTTCTTATCTCCACCCTAATTCCCATTTTTTTTGTTTTCTCCTCTGCTCTTCGTCTGTTCCTCTGCTCGACAATGACGAAAAATGGAGCAGATTCTTCGACTCCTCCAAAAATCGATCCTTTGTCTCCCTATTATCTCGGGAGTCATGATATTCCTAATCAATCTATTTCCCATGTCAAACTCTCTACTAACAATTACAAAGAATGGCACCGATCCGCGAAAATGTCCCTTAAATCCAAACGGAAATTTGGTTTTTCTGATGGCTCCATACCAAAACCGACTGATGAGTTTCTCCTTGAGCAATGGGAAGTTGTCCATTGTACCATTGTTCAATGGATTATGCATTCAATTGATTCCTCTATCAAAAGTAGCATCTCGTATTACGAGGATGCCCGGCTTCTTTGGGACGATTTGGCAGAACAATTCTCTACTGTGGATGGTTCCAAAATCCCTAATCTTAAATCCCAACTTCATGACTGTCATCAATCCAAAGGTATGTCTGTTACCTCATATTTTGGACATTTAAAGGTTTTATGGGATGCTATTGCTTGTCACGAGCCTCCGTTTGCGTGTAAGTGTGGTCATTGCTTGTGGGGTATCATGAAAGACGCTATAGGCCGTCAAGATTCTGAACGCCTTCATAAGTTTCTTATGGGGTTGGACCGTTCCCTTTATGGTAATCTCCGTTCTAATTTACTGTCTCTCGATCCATTACCGACTAGTAATTGTGCTTATCAGTTAGCCATACAAGAAGAACGTCTTTGTTTGGGTGGTTTTGCTACAACACCCGCCGAGCCCACTGATGCTATGGCCTTTGCTGTTTGGCATGTCCCTTTGCCAGCCACTTCCTCTACTGATTGGCGCGTTCTTCGCGATTTGGAGAAGAAGGAGCGTAAGAAACTTGTGTGCTCCCACTGTACTGGTTCCGGTCATGAGGTAACTTTCTGTTTTATTAAGCCCAAACGGTTTCCGGAATGGTGGGGTGTCGTCCTAGAACGGTTGAGGAGGTTCGTGCTCGCTCTCGGGCTTGTTCTGGTGCTGCTGCCTCCTCGTCCAACACACAGGCTCCAGCACAAGTTAATGCTCTGATGTCCGCATCTCCCTCTGACCGACTTTCTGGTATGTCATCTTTTGATTGGATTATCGATACCGGGGCTTCGCACCATGTAACTGGTAATATTACTTGGCTGACCGACCCTCATACTATTCCTCCACGGCCGGTCAGTCTTCCCAATGGACAACATGTCGTGTCAAAACTTGCTGGAACAGTTTGGTTATCCGACAAAATTAAACTTCTTGATGTTCTATATATCCCGACTCTTGCCTGCAATTTACTGTCCGTCTCTCAACTTGTGGCTGCCACCGGTTATTCTCTGATTTTCACTAACCAATTTTGTCATGTACAGGACCCTTTATTGAGGACGAGGATTGAAGTCGGTGAGCTCAGGGACGGTCTCTATTACTTGCGTGTGGTGGGACGGTCTACTGCTATTCATGGGGAAGGCATAGCTTCTTTTGATTTATGGCACAAGCGTCTTGGGCATCTTTCAAATATAGTCGTACATTTAATTCCTCATATTAGCAAATTTCCTATTCTGGTTGATCGAGCTTGTGATGTTTGTCAGCAAGCTAAACACTGTCGTTCTAGTTTCAAATAGAATAATAATAAAGCGTCGGACATTTTTGATTTAATTCATTGTGACCTATGGGGTCCCTATCGAACTCCTTCTACTTGTGGTGCAAAATATTTTTTGACTATCGTCGATGACTCTTCTCGGGCTGTGTGGGTTTTTCTTCTCTTTGATAAGACGGAAGTCACACCCATGTTTATGAGTTTCTTAGCAATGGTGGACACTCAATTTTCTAAACGGGTCAAAAAGGTTCAATCCGACAATGGGAGTGAATTTAATTATATGGCCAAGTATTGTATGAAAAATGGCATTCTTTTTCAGACCTCCTGCGTCGGTACACCACAACAAAATGGCCGGGTTGAGCGAAAACACCGTCACATCTTAAATGTCGCTCGTGCTCTTTTATTTCAAGCTCATATGCCGACTTCTTTTTGGGGTGAGAGTGTTTTGACAGCAGCTTATCTTATTAACCGTACCCCGTCTCTTGTTCTTCACAATAAAACACCATATGTACATTTGTTTAATAAAGCTCCATCTTATGATAATATTCGTATTTTTGGATGTTTATGCTTCGCTCACAACCAAACGACTCATGGTGACAAATTCGCTCCCCGTAGTCGTAAATTCCTCTTCGTCGGGTATCCTTCTAATAAAAAGGGTTGGAAGGTCTACGATCTTGAGACTGGGGACATTTTCGTATCTCGTGATGTCCATTTTTATGAACACTCCTTACCCTATTTTCCGGCCTCTCTGCCCGAGCCTACTGTCACTCTCGCCAGTCCTGAACAGTCCACTCCTCCACTTGTGGGTGAAGAGGATGTTATTCTAGCACCCCACGCGTTACACTCTAATGTGGGTCACGGTGAAGAGGAACTTTCCCCTCATAGGGATGACTCTGACGTTCATAATGACGTTGGTACGGGTAATACCGATTTAGGCACGTTGGAAGGAGCAGATACGGGTGCACCTGAATCACTTGGGCGTGGTCATCGCCTCAAAATTCCGTCTACCAGGCTGCGTGATTTCGTTGTTGGTACCACTCATGATCCCACCACACCACCATCATCTCCTGATAGCTCCGCTTCTTCCTCGCCCTCAGGTACACCCTATGCCATTGCTAATTATATTAATTGCAATAAATTTTCTGCAAACCATCGACATTTTCTTGCAGCAATTACGGAAGGCATTGAACCTCCTTCTTTCCGTGCTGCTATTTGTGATCCTAAATGGTGCAAGCTATGCAAAATGAAATTTCTGCTCTTGAAAGCAATGGCACTTGGGAATCAACGGATCTCCCGGCTGATAAGAAAGCTCTTGGGTGCCGTTGGGTTTATAAAATCAAGTATTAATCGAATGGCAAGATTGAACGTTATAAGGCTCGGCTAGTCATTTTTGGAAATCACCAAGTTGAAGGCATTGACTTTGGTGAGACTTTTGCTCATGTTGTCAAGATGGTCACAATACGTACTCTTCTTGTTGTGGCCGCTATTCAAAAATTGGAACTTCATCAGCTGGATGTCCATAACGCCTTCTTACATGGCGATCTATCTGAGGAAGTTTACATGCGCTTACCACCGGGTTTTAGCAAAGGGAAAGAAGGCAAGGTCTGTCGGTTGCGCAAATCCTTATATGGGCTTCGACAGGCTCTCCGTACCTATGGTTTTGTGCAATCATACTCTGATTATTCTCTTTTCAGCCATGCCAACAACGACGTTTGCATTCACGTCTTTGTTTATGTAGACGATCTTGTTATTGCTGGCTATGATACTAAAGTGATTGCTTCATTCAAAGCTTATCTCAGTAATTGCTTTCATATGAAAGATTTGGGTCCGTTGAAATATTTTCTGGGTCTTGAGGTGGCCTGTAATTCAGAAGGTATTTTTCTCAATCAACGAAAGTATGCCCTCAATATTATTTCTGAAGCCAGTTTGCTTGGTGCCAAGCCCGTAGCCACACCTATCGAACAACATCATCAGTTAGGCTTGGCTACGGGTGAGCTCGTCTCTAATGTTGAGACCTATAGGCGACTTGTGGGGCGGCTCATGTATCTTGCTGTCACACGACCCGATCTCGCCTAGGCCGTGCATGTTTTATCTCAGTTTCTTAATCAACCATGCAAAGAACATTTGGATGCTGCCTATCATGTGATGCGATATTTGAAGGGTACACCAGGTCAGGGTATCCTGTTACGTTCTAATAGTGCCTTATCTATTTCTGGATGGTGCGATTCCGATTATGAGAGGTGTCCCTTAACTCGACGGTCTGTCTCGGGTTGGGTAGTCTTTCTTGGTGACTCACCTGTGTTCTGGAAAACAAAAAAGCAATAGACTGTCTCTTTTTCCTCTGCAAAAGCTGCGTATCGTTCCATGGTCGCCGTCCTGTGTGAGTTAAAATGGCTTCTGGGTCTCCTCTCTAGTTTGGGCGTTTCTATTCCTCGGCCCATGCATATTTTTTTGCGATAGTGAGTCCGCTATTCACATCGCTCAAAATCCGGTTTTTCATGAACGGACGAAGCATATTGAAGTTGATTGTCCCTTTATTAGATATGCTATCACTGATGGTCTAGTTACTACATCTCATGTTGATACCCGCTCTCAAATCGCCGACATTTTTACCAAAGCTTTAGGATCGGCGCAATTTGTTTTTCTCCTTCGCAAACTGGGCGTTCTTGACTTACACGCTCCAGTTTGAGGGGGGGGGGGTATTAGGCTGAATTAGGCCCTTTGCTTTCCCGTCTCTTTGTATTTCCATCTCTTGGGTTTCCCACCATCTCTTGGGTTTCCCCATGCTTTGTATTTATATCTCTATTGCTTAATAGAATAATAAATCAAACATTCACACAAAATATTCTATCTTGATTTTATCACTATGAGCCTTTCATAGTGATCCCATTTCATCAACATAAATAACCTATTTAACTTGTTGAAATAGATAAAGGATCTTATCAATATAAGTCACCTTTCCAAATGTCAAACTAAAAACTTCTATTCCACAATAGATTTTGATTTTAGTATACATGTTGCCCTCTTTCATCCAGCATTAAAATCCAACCATTCCTTTCAAAAACGTAACACGAATACGTCACTCACAATAAGTGTTACGTCATTCACGTGGAAAACAATTTCTCCCACTGAACTTCATGTCTATACATGATAACTTCAGCTCCCACTTAACTTCATGTTTTGACATGATAACTTTAGCTCCCACTTAACTTCATGTACTTGACTTTAAACTCCAACTGAACTTCATGTCTATACATGACTTTTTGATAATTCGAGTGAAAATTTTCTTATATCTCATAATAGAAAAGATCATCATAACCTCTAGGTAGATACCTTAGGCTTGTGTCATGTACACATCCTATTCCAAATCTCTATTTGGACATGTTGTTTTGTTGTGTATCTTGTACACACCTACTATGAGGTATTTTAGTGATATTATGGATCCAAGCATAATTACGCATTAACTTAGCTTTCGCAGACATTTTCTTGTCTATCCATGCAACTATAATTGGACACCTCCAAATAAAACATCTTCATGTCTATAGAATGATTTATTGGACAACTCTAAATATATCATTCATTTGTATAGATTCCATTTAGTTTCATAAGTCTCTTACATTAGAAAATCGAATTTTAAAATTTCTAGGTACTTCCACTTCATAGATCATAATCTTATTATATCAAGAACAATTTCTTTTGGTCTCCTCACTAGTCTTGAGTGTAACCTAATAACACTTTCTTTTGGTTTCCTCACCAGTTCCTAACCAGTTTTACGTTGTGGCTTATTTTCTCCCACTCTAGCTTTAGAAAAATACAACTATTTTCTTTAAACATGGCCTTATGAGCCACAAACAATTTTGTACTCATACTCGCGAGGGAGGTACAAGTATCACAACATGACCTTAAGTGATCTACTAAAGATTTTATTGTAAAGACATCGAATCTTAGCTTTGAGATAGACTAGTTCTATAAGCTAAAGAGATGTACTCATATTCATGTCAATTACAATCTTTATGAGTGGTGTGGTCAATTGGTTTGGTAGATTCCCTACTTTAAGTTCAATAACTCAATTTTGACTTAGAAATTGATCTTTCGAAGTGAGAATCGAATTCTTAGCCTTTTATTTTAATGATCCAATCATCATAATACTAATATGATCAATTTGAGTCGATACAATTTATGTTATTAGTGCAAGTGGAGTATGATGACAAGTGTTTAGAACTAAAATGTTTCAACAAACCGAGTGACTTGGGTTGAAAACCATGTCACTAAATCCAATTACAACCAATGTCAATAAAATGAATTAAACAAATTTCCATGTCAAACAAGGAAATTATAAAAGTTCTAAAAACAATGTCTCAAATAACATCCCAAAATTTAGACACTTCAAAATGAGACCAAGCTTCCATAGATCTTCAATCATGGGTAGCTACCTTAGCTTCCCTTAAAGAGCCTTCTTAGGCTTGCTTGTCCTTACCTTTATCCTTGCTGGAATGCCCTAATTACAATTAAATAGGGTAAGAATCACAACTCGTATCTATATATCAAAGTTGAGTTCATAACATAAACGATAGGGATAAATATTTACATACTGGAACAATCTTTCCAGTTTTAAGATCTCCAAGATACTTATAGCAATTCCTCTTCCAATGCATTACGCCATTACAATAATGGCATTTTTCCTCATTGGAGGCACCCTTCTTGGGCATGGGATAGCTATTCTCAATAGATTTACCTTTTCCCTCGAAGGTGGAGGGATTCTTCCCTTTACTACCACCTTTCTTGAACTTCCCCTTACTATTATTATTAATATGGAGTACATCCTTGGAGGTGCTCATTTAGTCCCATGTCTCTCTCAGCTTGCACAAGCATCTTGTGCAATTCATGAAGAGAGGTTTTCATGTTTTGCATATTGTACTTTACCCTAAACTGCACATAAGCCTTGATTTTCCCCAAGCAATGAAGTACTCGATCAATAACTAGTTGTTCGGCAATGTCAACCCCTTGCATTTTGAGAGTCTCGGCATGCTCAATCAATTTGAGTACATGAGGGATAAGGTTTTGGCCTCTTTTAGGTTCATGTCAAAAAACGCGGAAGCCGTCTCATATTGAATGATCCTAGGAGCTTGTGAAAACATGGTCACAAGCTTGGCATAGATTTCATAGGTCGTGCTCATCTTTATGGCACTCCTTTGAAGATCGGCCTCCATCGATAAGATCAAAACAATTTTGATTGTGGCAGACTCATTATGGTAAACATCATAGGCTCGCCTTGCGACGGCGTTTGACCTTTCGTAAGGTTCGGCGTGAGAGGCCCGGCAAGATAACGAAACTAGTCGTCACCCTCCGCGGCCAAGCGAAGTTGCATATCCCAATCGGTAAAATTAGCGCCATTCTTTTCTAACTTGCTTTGATCCATGAAGAATCAAAGCCATGAGACATTCCTGAAAGTTGGAGCATAGGTAGTTGTGGATGAATTAGCATTTGCCATTGCGAATAAACAATATTAACTACAAATTTTAGACATAAAGGAAATGTAAACATTTATAATTTTAAATACTTGTAAACATTTTAAAACAAGTTTTAACATTTAAATAGACCTCTACCCAACTATAATAAATGAGTCCGAGATCCAAATTCATATGAACTTGGGCATGGTAAGCCGATTCATCCCTTATTAACATAATTCGGTGGATTAACTCTTTAATCGATTCTACATTAGAACTCTCGGTCGATAATATTACTATAATATTTATCTTAAGCCTCGAACACATGCGACTACGGTCGCGAATACTTCCGTTGAGCTCAATCCAAATTTCGAAATAATAACCTTTATTACCCTACTTACCCAACGTAAAAAGTTTAGCACCCCGGTGAGCCGAGCCTACTTCCTTGCGAAATTGGGATTCATGGGTTCTACAATTTGGTAAGGCTTGATCTCAATTATTTATTATGAGAGGTTATGTCAATTTATTATCTATCTCATTTAAGTGAACTAAATTGATGAATTAATGATAATTTTAATTGACACGGTCGAATACTCGATAAAATATGCATGTCATGCTATGGCGATTTGGCAATGCATGCAAACATATTAAATAAAATGCAAGCATAAAAAAAAAACTCCTAGTATGGTCTTTCCTAGAATAGAAAACCATATAATCTATTACAAATTCGGAAACCAATTCCTTTGGTCCATTGAACTTCATAACCACGCCTCCCAAGGTCACCGTCTCTCTCTCGGAACTCCTTTCCGAATGACACCGTCTTTGGCGAAATCCGGTATTACAAATAATTACAAAATATATATAATAAAATTACAATAATTTTCTATTATAAATTTGTAAAATAAAATAATACAATAAAAGTGATACGAGATCACAATAAATTACAACCGAATCAATATTCCCTTACATTCCGAGTACTATCGATTAAAACTAAGGCCATACAAGGATTAAATTACATAATTCAAAATTACATAAACCAAAATATGACATTCATAATAAATATGAATCATAATAATATGTATAAAACATGCTCATTTTAAATGCCAAATCGCTCTATTTAAACGGTTTATATCGAATATAACCCGGTTTTATGGAAATGCATGATATTAACATTTTAAAATCACCAAACAATACTTAAATCATGTTTAAGTACAAGTTAATTATCCCACCTTATTTAGGACTCAAAATTTAATCATCACTCAATTTTTTTGACAATAATTCAACTTGTTGTTATTTAATTGCTCAAAATTAGACTTTAAAATCATATTTTAACCAAATAAATCCAAATTTAATTACAATAATTTTGAATTTTGAATTTTAAATTTTTGTACATTCTGGAACATTTCCATGACATTCAAAATGTCAAAAATCGTGGTTTATCGGTTTGAGAAAAATCGTTTTGAGAAAAATCCAAAAATCGGTTGCTCTTTATCGGTTTTATCAAATAAAATATATAAAGCATGTGAAAATTAATCAAATTACATTTTCAATTTTAGATCTGAAATATGGGACATTTAAGAAACCAGGAACAATTTTTCTCTTAACGTAAAATTTATTTTAGCTATATTTGCTAAATAAGTCACTATTTATGCCATTTTTACATTAAAAACTCATAAATCATGCTAGACAAATCTCATTAGTCTCACACATTCCATTCTAACAAGAAAACATGCATGTGACCACATACTAAAATTTCATGGTCATATTCAAAGCAGAAATATTTTAAACCATTTAACCTTTATTTATTCCATTTTATCATATAAACATCATAAATTATACGAAATAGTCCACTTCACACGAAATTTTACATACAGTAAGTAAAGTTCACGTGTGATATTGTGTAAAACTTTCAAGGTTAGAAGATATGTCAAACTATTTGTACCATTTTAAACATCATTTTACTCATTAAAATGTAATAAAAACACAAACAATCATATTTGAGCAATATAAATTTCCATAAATCATCAAAATGACCTAAAATCATATTAGGACCAGAATATATTGACATGCAAATAAATTTGTGATTTTATCTCATAAAACACAAATTATTAGTTTTCTTTAAGTTACATTAACTCGAAAAAACTATAAATCGATTATGCATGCAACAACCAAAGCTCTGATACCGCATGAAAGTTTCTTATGCTCAATATTATACATTTATAATATCATGTTACAATTAGTTTACTCATTAAACTAAAGGATCATATGCATGCATAACATAAAAATAAATAAGGAAGAATAAATTGTTCCTTACATTGATTTGAACGGATTTTGGGCACAAAATATGACTTCTCCCTACTTTGTTTTTGAGCTCAAAATATAAGGATGAATTCCTAGGTCTTAGAATAAGAACACTCCAATTAGTTGCACCCAAGACAACCTATAATACACTACAAAATACTACACTAGTATGATATTGTAGTAGCCCTTAAGATAAAACTAATATCACTATTACTAGTCTTAGTAATCTTGTATTAATATATAAGAACTTAGTTTATGTGTAAAACTTCTTAAGTTTTATCTTAGTGTGAGAAGTTGAGATTATGAAGAGATAAGTAAGTCTTTTATTATGAGATCAAGTAGTGAATTCATAAGAGAAAAAACTTCTCTTTTTTCTACCCTTGGAGCCGGCACACTACCCCCTTGGGGAAGGGTGTTGCCTTTCCCTTTTTGTTCTTCACAAGAAACTAGCTAGTGCATAGGTTTAGGTAGTAATCATGTTGTTTTTATTCTCAACTAGAACAACAAATCATGACCCAAAACCCTACCCTTGTAGCTCACAAAAACTGGTGCCTCATATGTAAAATCGAGTCCGTTTTATTTTTTGTGATTTTGTCATTTGTCACATATGTGACATGCGACATGTAACATGTAATCCTTGCTTATAAATGTACATTTAACTAATTTAAATGCAATTTCATAACAAATAAATTAGACTTAACATTGTAAGTCACATTTTATAATTACATGTAAATAAAATGGGTCATCCCTTATTTGGTTAATATAATCTACAACAATTTGTAATTATGATCGACCAATTTTGCTTATATAAAATGTTTCATAAACATAATGCATTCTCAGTAATATAACAATTAAATTACTAAAATGAATCTTACATGTAAATAAGATATATTTCTCACTTACAATTTAAACTTGGTTCAATTTAAGGGATTCATTAATCTGTATCACTATACAATTAATTAATGTACATGATTAGGGGATTGTCCTTTAGGTGTGACCTCAAGGGATCAACTGATCACCACCGTCATACGACAGTACCGTCAAACTCAATTGAGCCAATCGTTACTGATTTATGTTGACCAGTTGACTATAATATTCATCATCCCTTTGTATTCTTATTTTTAAGATTTAATTATGTGATCCCACTATTGTTGAGGACACTTACTCCAACACACCCATGCCTGCGAACAAAAAAATGTGTGACACCCTCAAATTTGCGGAAAGAAAAAAAATTATTTAAATACATAAACGAAATATGATAATACATAACGAAGGTGTCATAACATAAAAAGGTCATTACAAAACGGAAATACTATTATACAAAAGAAATCTACACGACGGGAGACATATCTCCCGTATAAATACGGAAATAAAAGTGTGTACAATAATATACAAACTATGAACCGAATATAGGTCCAAGGTAAATACTTCGCTCGCTAGCTCGTCAATGTACCCAATGTATGCATCACAAACCTGCCAACCGCATTAAATATAACACGGAAGCCACAGTCAGTGGGGAGTAACTCCGAGTTCTCCCAGCCACGAAATGTCGAGTTTAATAAAACATGAATAACATAAAAGCAATATATATGGCAAATACAAAACCTTAACATATATGATATGCTTTTCATGTTATGAAACAATTAACTAACATATAACCTAGCATATGAAAGCTATCATGTGAATCGTACTAAAATAAAATATAACTCGAGGTAGGGAAGCTGGTATGATGGCTCAGCGGTTACCAAGTAACATGGCCCTGATACACTCAAACCCTAATCAACACGTAATCATGTGAATCAGTTAACAACCGTTAATCCAAACTCTATCAATCCTAGCCGGCTTGCATCTCACCTTCTAGAACTCATAGAATCCTACAAACATGAAAGACCAATACCTCTACAAACAGGCATAAGTTCTCAGGACAGTCAATAGAAGACTTCTGTAACTCGAGGCTATACCACAAGGCAGGAAAACATCCTAGTCCTAGA
>JAIUZE010015915.1:0-12069 GCA_022085475.1 Heliosperma pusillum | reverse complement strand
GATATGTCTCCCGTCTTGTAGATTTCTTTTGTATAATAGTATTTCCGTTTTGTAATGAACCTTGTTATTTATGACACCCTTGTTATATATTATCATCTTTTATGTATTTAAATAATTTTTTTTCTTTCCGCAAATTTGAGGGTGTCACAACTGAGGTAACTGCTGCGGTGGCCCTCCAGTGTTTTCTTTGTTTTGTGCTTATCTTGTACGTTAGTCGGTATATGCGAATACCTAACCTTCTACTATTTTACAAAAATGTTCTGATCCATCGGGGGATGGTGAGCAGGTGATCGCAGGTAAACGTTAGCATTGCGTGGGATCGAGGATGGGATCACCGTACTGTGTCTAGCTTCCGCGTGTCGTTTGGAGTCTTGAACAATTAGGAGTCATTTTATTACGTTGAACATTGTTATTTATTTATTAGTATGATAACTTTACCGAGTTGAATTGTTGGTCAGATGGTATGCTATCTGTTTTGGGATTATGTATTGACATTTAAACGTTGATTAAATAAATGTTGTTTCTTTATTGCTTGTTGTGATATTTACTACCTCGGGCAACAGATATGGTAGCCCTCCCATGTGCTAATGGGGTATTATAAGGCACCTTGGTGTATGGGGGTGTTACACCTCCCCAAGCATTCAATGATCAAACACAATCTTAACACAAATTCAAGCTGTCGGTTAAACAAACGAATAGATATAAAAAGAACTTAAAGTACTCATTTAAGTCGTTCGTCAAACACATGGTGTGCACAAAACAAAGATACTAACCAAAAAGACTCAACCTTTATGTCAAATACCACAATCAAACCATGAAACCTACACAAGATCCCCTATTTATCTTAGTAGGACACTACTCACACACATTGATAAGAATAAATACTAAAGATAAAGACTTTAACATGAAACGTGTAGAAGAATACGTCTACCCACCTTAACATAAAAATGGCCAAGCATGTACACTGTCCAAATGAGCAGTGGTTAAACGCGGCCTTTTGCGTCGTTTTGAGTTAGTGTGGTGTGTTTTAAAATAAGCTTCTACTGCTAGGTCGTAATACTTGCACAAACTTCTAACTATACTTACTGTTGGGCCTTTTACATCACTAGCCATGTCATGTTGCTTTTCTTTCTCCTGCTCTTTCAGATTCTTGGCATAAACCCTCAAATAATCCATTCTCACCTTTGTTCCTACAATTTTTTCACTCAATGATTTCCTTTTTTTCTTGTTCTGATTTGAGTCGATTTTACTGTCAATCTTAAATTAGGCTCCCCTTTCACCGATTTATTTCCTAATCTGATTAGTTTGTTTCTTTGTCTGAATTTAATGATGATAACTTATTTTAGGGTTTATGCTCCATGTCTGTGAGTGATTGTAGAAGCTCGGTGGTATGTCATGAACCTTGTCGTGTTTGGCGCCTTATTTCATCCACTACTGATCCCTTTAGGCCTCCACGCTGGCACCTGGGGGTAATTACTCTTGATTGAGTAAATTACAAATAACTCCCTTATATAATCAACATTTTTTAAATAACTCCCTTTTATAAATTTTTATCCAAGTAACTCCCTTTTAAAACATGTTTTTATACATATCAATGCCTTGTTGACCGGAATTAGACTTATTTTAATAAAAGTCGACTTATCCTTCCTTAAAATATAATTCCTAGACCGATACTTTAGTTTCATAGCCCCATATATGTTCCAAACCTCTCTCAAAAGATAATAAGCTAAGTATATTTTTAATTCACTCAAATCATACACACTCAAGTCTCAACTTTATAAGTTAGGTTTCTTATTTTAATCGACTATTTCGTGATTAAGGAAGTAGATAAGAGTTCAATATCTTACGCAAGTGAAAAATGAATGAAAAAATTGAATTTTTGGCTGAAAAATTCAAAATGTAAGTCTCATTTAGGAAAAGAGGTATTGATTTGTTTAAAAACATGTTTTAAAAGGGAGTTATTTGGATAAAAAGTTAAAAAAGGGCGTTGTTTGAAAAAGGTTGATTATATAAGGGAGTTATTTGTAATTTACTCTTGATTGTATTCTAATAAAATTTGTGATTATAAGTTAATTATTACGAGGTTAATGTTTTCCGATATAATACATGCATCAAGCTGAGGTGTTTGATGCTAGAGCAGGTTTCTGAGTTGTTGGACATCATTCTCAGTAAGGTAATATTGATTTCTTTTTATTATGCTAATGCATAATGTTTGATTTGATTTGTTGTATTTGATCCATGTTAGGAGTAAATTTTGTTCGTCGTCTTGTTTGATATGGTATGTATGATGTGCTTTACTGTTTATTGATTACGGGATTGAAATTATCAGTGTATATTAAGGGGGCGTTTGGTTCGAAGGGAAAGAATGAAATGGTATGGAATGTCATACCTACTTTATATTCTTTAGTTCAACCTTGGAATGGAATAGAATGCCAAAGATTAAGGAATGGAGTTTGAATCTTAGGGTAAGACTTGGGTATGAGATTAGAGGGGTTGGAATGGATTTAAAATCCATGAGGATTCTAACTCCATTCCAAAAGGCACCAATCAAACATCAAATCCATCCATTCCAATCCATCTCCACCAATCAAACACCTTAAATGTCGTCGTGTTTGATAAGATATCTATGATGTGCTTTATGGTTGTGTATTATTGCGTTGCGATTATCAGAGTATATTAATAAGAACCCTTTTCTCATATGCGTTGGATAAATTACATCTTATCTTACTCCCTTGATAAAAAAAAAAAAGTGCCTAAGGGATAACAATGAATAATAGCATCTTACTCCCTTCCATGGCCTTCTAAACGAAGCGTTTAACTATTTTTTGGATATTTATTCATTTTTCCTTTTATTACCCTACAAATACAATTACGCTACTTATTTCTTCTCACTCTATCTTCTACATTATCCCTTCTCTGATATATCCCTTTTCCTCATTTCTCTCCATGCCTTTCGTTTACCTCTCTCACTCTTCTTCCTTTTTCTTCATCCCTCATGTACTTTCATACCCACTCATATGTATTATGATCGCTGGAACTTTTTTATTTATTTAGTGATCTTTAAGGTAAAAGATGTGCTGAGAATGAAATTGAGAAAGAAGTGAGTGTAAAGAAGCAGAAGAGAGATAAACGAGATTGTCTTACCTACATAAATGGACGGAAAAAAAAAAGCAAAACAAAGAAAACAGCTAGTAGTTAGTACTCAATAGTCCTGAAGAGGATTCTGATAACTCATATTTTGAGAGTGAGCCCAACGTAAACATCTTAGTTACTCTTTTTTTGAAAAAAAAAACAAAAAAAAGTAATGTATTTGAAATAATTCCACATCAGTTTCATAGATAATTGTGAAGTTCTTAGACTATCACTATGCAAAGATTTTAGCTTTTGTGTATTAGTTTGTTTACCCATTAGATTGAAGTGAGATGAAAAAAAAAAGGTTCTTAGCTGTTGCGTTACGCTCTGTATCACATTTCATTTAACTTCATGAATTTGATTAATGTATATCTTAGTTTTGTCGGAATAAGGGTTGTGTGAAAGAAGTTTAACTTGAATTTTGGCTCTGCGAATGATATTTTCCATATGAGATATTGCTCCATGAGGATTAATTGCCGATCTTTGTTTATAGGAGCTAACCAAGATGGCAAGAGTAATGGGCCTAATGGCTGCTGCACAAGCTCACAATGTGCACTTTGGCGAGCCTTTTTTTTTTAAGGGCATAGTTGCAAGCAGGCTTTGGCGGTTTCTGTTGTGACATTTTAGGAATCACTAGATCAGAGTTTTTATGGTACCTTTAAGTTAGCTTCATTATGTGTAAATTTACCATTTTTGTGGTGCAATTAACCCTTCATGATATTGTTGATGCAAGAGTTATGAGTGCTGTGGACATAATTGTTTCCCTTCTCTTCTTTGGCCCACGGTAAAACGAACATTTATTTAGCCTATATGCTACGTTTATCTCATTTGATTAACTAGAGATCTTAGTTAAGATTAGGGGTGAAATATCACTATCATGCCTTGACATAGAACCTTCTTTGTACCTCTCGACCAAAGAGCTTAATCAGCACAGTGGAGCAGCACTTTGTCTTTTTCTCCTGTAAAATAATGTGTTTGGGCTCAAGTAACCAACCCTTTTTTTTTTTTATCATCCTTCCCTGATATTAACCCCCAAACGCACTTATTTTTGTCATTCTCAATACCTAGGCATTACCAATTCACCATCATTCTTCTCTGATCCATATCCCTTTCTTTTTTCTTTGAAAGCTTCATAGACTGATTCTACAGCTCACATCGTTTACTTTAAATTGGGGTAGGTTGAGTCTAGTTTTCTTTGTAAGCTTTATAAAAATTACCCACTTTGCACTTTAGCTTTAATTTGTTGTTGGGTAGTTTTAATTTTTGTGATAAAGGTGTAATTATGTATATTATTTAATATTTTAACAATTTATGTTCATTGATCTGGGTCTATCAGCTTTTTTGTCAATTTTGTATCTTTGGATTGAAATGAGAAGGTTTGTTGTTTGTTTTATGATTGCGACATTTATTTGGGATATTGTTGAATTAGGTGATTGTGTGTTATAATTTTTGACTTTGTGATTCGAGAACTCCTTTCACCTTTGCTTCTCAAATTGCATTGATAGGACACCTTCTGTTTTGGAGTTAGAGCTGGTAATTTTTTTTGTGGGGGAAAACAGAGCGAGGTCCTTGTCGAGAAAGACACGATGGAGATCAGGTTTGCAGTCTGAAAACACTTTTATGTGTTCTTAAGTTTTGATTTGATTGTGAATTGATAAGTTGGTTTTTCTTAGGAAATTTAGATGATGTCGTTGATAAAAGGAGTATTGATGGAGCTTGATGGTCTAGTTTGCGATGTATTTTGTATTTATCGTAAGACTCCTCACTCCTTTTTTCCAAGTATCATATTTTGTGCTTCATTATTTTAATTGTTCGGTTGTTTTGGTTGATATTATATTTGTTAGTGTGTATTTAATTTAACGACATAAACTTGGTTAGGCTACATTTCATGATCAATTATTTTCGGTTTTAAAGGATGATTTGTGCGACGTGACAGGGAATCTGAATTATTTTTAAAGCATCAGATCTAACTTTATAAAAAAAATTATTTATAGTTCATTTAGGTTTTTGTTTTAGATTTTTCAGTGATTAAATAACTGGGTTTATGCTTTATGATGATTAAATGCGATAAAACAATTAGTCGCGGTTGCAAAGACTGAAGATCTATTAGAAGTATTGGTTAAATAATTAAGTATGCTTAGCCGTGCTACCTTGACGTTCTTATGATTGAGCTAGCTAATTAAATAATGATAGGAGGGAGGGTGTAGCAGTGAATGTTGTATGGATTAGAGAATGAAGACAAAAGTTGAAACAACCATTGAGAAACGGAAGAATCAATACATCTACGCTTTAAAACCTTTGAAGGACCAATCATATATAAAAATGAATTTCGGGTGTAATTTGATTTTCTTTTAATTACATTTTAAAGGATGGGGCTTTGAAATGTTTGCTCACTTTCATGACTTGCTTTGTTATTTTAAAAAAGTACTCCCTTTGCCTCAATCATTTGTTTGCCTTTGATTAAAATACTCCTAACAAATAATATAAAAGGCAAATAAATGAATGAGACGGGGGAAGTTACGTTAAAAACTTTCTGCTCACGAAAGTTTTTTTCTTTGTATTCTAATTCTTGATCAAGTTTTGCCTATTTTTTCTCGACTGGCGTTTTTGGAGAAAGACTGGCTATAATTTCTTCTCTGTGTAGATTGAGTGTTTTTCCATACTCTTGATTATATAAATAAGTTATTTAAATGTGATTTTGAGGTCAACGTACATTGTTGCTTATTTTTTGAGAAATAAGGAAACTAAAGAACTTTGATTGTGAGGTTAAGATTGGGGAAAGGGAAGGGGTGGTATAGGAGGTTGAGGTTAGAAGAGAAGCTTTTGGTTGGAGGATAAGGACGAAATTAGAGGAGGAGGTTGGGGAAAATTAGAAGAGGGGGATGTTGAGGAGGAGGAGGAGGTGGTGGTTGAAGACTTGAAATTCAGGTTTGGAAGTTGTAATAGGAGGAGGAGGAGGAGGTCGGATATTAAGTTATAGATATATTAGGTGGAATAGGTTGAAACACTGCTAGATTTTGGGGTTGCGTGAGAGTGTGAGACGGGCTCAGACGAGTCTCGCTAATAGTTTCATGCATTACCAAAGTGAGTTGATTCGTATTACACTAGGGGGTTAACTATTATCCAAATAGTATTGTTACTACTTCTATGTACGCGATTAAACATGATCCATTGAGATACATTTAGGTCTTGATTATAATCTCGTAGGATAGTTTGTGTATATATGAATATTTTTCGTGTCGATTGATATCAAATTGAGCTCGCTTGAAGTCCCATTAACCCTAAGGTTGTACCTTAGGAGGTATTTGATTGTTAACGTTTTCACAAGCATTTGGATTCAGAGATATCATAGATATCTGGAAAATTCTATAGATATTGGTGTTGAGAAAAGGTTACGAAGGTTGAGTTTATTATTGTAAAATTTGCCTCGTTTATTTCCTTTCAATAATTGATACATAGTCTAAACAAAGGAATGGCGTTTTGAGATAATTTTCAGCTGACTTTCTTTTTTATCGAGAAGTTGTCTATGATTTATAAGGGGATAGTTCTTTCCCGTTCTTCTAGAGAACAAAACTAATAAAAAAATTCACTTGCATAAATTTTTCTTTTAGTCTACCATTCTGTGAATCTTTATTTGCATGTAATGGTCTTTTTAACATTATTGCAAGTGCTATTTTCCAATGTTGAATGTTAGCAATATATGTAAGTCATTATGTACATGGCTCGTTTTTGAACGGCTTGTAGGCAACAAATACTATTTACTCATTTGTCCTAATCATAGATCTGTTATTGTTCAAATTTTATCTAATAGGACTACGGTAGCTGCTGGAGCTATAATGCTATATGGAATGACAGACTTGAAGATACGTATGAAATATATATATGGATAGACATAGTAGATTTAATTTTTTATTTATTTATCTGCTTGTTTCTTAGTTTACTAAGTGGTAAGCGGTGACCTAAGAGGTCGTATGAAGTTTGAATGTACGAGGGGATTAGCAAGGTGGATTGACCTAAATGTATTTTTATTTATGAAACCCTTTGTTTTTTCAAGAGATTAAGGAGTTATAGTTCTTACTAAAAATCAATAATTGTATTCATCTTGCAAATAAAATTTTGTAAATAAAAATATCTTGTGGTATTGAGAGCGAAGCACGCGATACAACAATTTATGCTAAAGTAAAAGCAAAGTAACCATCGAACTTAAGCACTAATTACAGATAAGAATTGTATAATATGCATACACTTGAAACTGGTCTTATATAAAATTGTTATTGTCCTTGCTAGCTGCAATGACCTTTAGGCTTAGACAACATGGCAATCAAAGCAACAACACTGATGATCAATTATAACGATCAATTGGAAAACCGCACTCCATGCGTGGATCGATACTAATCTAAAAACTTAGTCCCAATATCGTGGGGCAACGCGCGCGATATAACAACTAGTGTTAATAAATATAACTAGTTAAGCAAGTATGAAAATGTAAGTAAATGACAAGTAAACGAAATTTGGAAGAGAAATATACCAAACATGAACCAAAGTTGCACACTTGGATTAATAAATAGAAGAAAATTCTCCTCAAATCTACAAATTACAACACGAATTGTTGAATGTAAACTAAAGGAAGACTAGATCTAACAATAACTAAGTAGAAATGTAGAGTAATAAGTCCTAATGAAGGGAAGATTAAAGCATTAATTAGGAGATATTACTAGCTTAATACTAGGGTTCTCTATCTAAGGCAGTGTGTACAAAATGGGTTAAGAATGAGCCAAAGATAGTGTTCCTAGGATTAGGTCTCAAAAAAAGAAAAGAAGAAAATTTTCGAGCTATGGTCTCCCTGCCGGTGGACCGGCAGCCGGTGGCCCAACCGACAGAGAGACCACAGCTTCTTTGAGCAAAAATTGTCGAATATAGGCTTGTCTGGCTCCCTGCTGGTGGAGCGGCTGCCGGCCGGCTGGCAGGGGGTCTCTACTCTCCTTCTTTGTTCGTCTTCAACAAAGAGTGTGAGTGTGGGTGTGGGTGCCAGTGGACCGGCCGCCAGTGGCCAAGTCGGCACCGAACCAATTTCTTCCTTTTCTTATTGTTCTTGCGTGGGAGGAGCTGGGTGCTCCCAGCTGGCTAATCAGCTGCCGGCCAGCACTGAGCACGTCAGTTCATTTCCGTCTTCTCTTCTGTTATCACGCTATCAACCAATTTCGACTACATCTTGCTCCTCATTTCGTCTCGCCTCTTCCTTAGCCTTTTCACTACAAGGTGAGAAGAAAATTTATAGTACGAGAGAATTAGAATAAAGGGGTAAAATGCAAACAAACCGACACTAAAACAACGTCAAATAGAGTCAAAATGGATGAGAATAAAGAGGGGAAGTAGTCTAAATTTATCATATATCAAACCTCCCCACACTGAAACATTACTCGTCCCCGAGTAAGTAAGTGAACAAAAATGAGACCTTTACTCATCTAAACTAACTACGCTACTACTATTAGAGGAAAGACAATTAACAGGCCTTCTCCCTCCCTTCAAGTCGCAACGAAACACAATGAGGTTTGTGCTTCCTTGCAGGCAAGCGGGGGCTTACAGGAAATTTAGAAACACTTAATCACGTAATCAACACATAGGATGCATCAATCAAAAGAACAACCACTTTCTTCATCTAAGCAGTTAGGTTTGTTTTAAAAACCAAAGGTCTAGGTCGGGAAATACTGTCTCATAGTCTTAACAAGAATACAACCCCCTAAAAATGCCCCAAGGAACTTGTACATGACCACCATATGGCAATAAAAAGAATTCAAAGGCGGTAAAGAGGGAAGCAAAGCTAACCGTATGACTCAATATTCGACCAAGTCTGACCCATTACTAAGGGAACCTAGACTACCGACTTCCTCACGGTTTTCACTCGTCACTTATTTGAAGAACTGGTGATTATTGTGACAAAAAGTAACCAAAACCATTCAACTACTCTACTCTTGAGGCATTCCCGCAATCTAATCTAGAATCCTCTCCTATATGATCACGTATGAGATGCAAAGAATGGAAAATGCGCATGATAGGAAACAAGGGTTACGTTGTAATGGGGCTAGGTAATGGGTCGAAATGGGATTGGTGCAAGCATTGTTGTGGATTATGTGGAGTTACATATCAATAAATTTTCAAAATTCCATTTCTGCCAACTTATTACAACAATTGAAAAAATCAAACTTGAGACTCCGACTCATTTTGAAAAACATCATGTCCCCATTTATTTTGCAACGTCTTTTTCTACGCCCTTCATGATGGATAGGGAGTGTTGCTTGACTTTTTCTCATCCAAAATAGTATAGACATATGAGTAATTTTTGTTGTTTTTTGTAATTTTATTTCTTTTCTATTTTTTTTATTTTATAAAACCTCTATATTCAAATGTCAAACCAAATATAAACCATTTATTTGGACTCAAATGAACTTATCTTGAGTCCACAATTAGGACTCGAATTCCCTTTTCATGCCACCAAAAACAAAGTGACAACTTTCTTGATCAAGGAAGGTTGTTTATAGGATGTAGTTAGTATTGTAGTTGTGCCAAATGAAAGGCTAAGGCTCAAAGGGGATGCAAAAATCGGTTGTAACTTAAAGGGTTGAAAATTAGGCTTATTTGGCAATGTGAGGTTAAAAAATTATATGCAACGAGTTTGTTTCAAATTATGCGCACAAAAAATATACATATCGTGATCTAAGGGAAAGACGTCACACTTATGCGTAGAGATGTGACTTGCCACGCAAGGAGGCCTACTCACACCCTATGACGACCGGGTATGATGTACCGGTCTAAAGGAGGCTCTAAGTCTCACATGTAAGTAGTTATGTAACACCCGGAAATGTACCTTGTTTTTCTAGTAGAAATTTTTACGAAACTTTTTCAGTAATTTTAAGTTTTAAATTATAATTTTAAGTTCCGAGTCGAATTTAGAATTTCCGAGTTCGTATTTGGAAATTCTGCGAGATTTCATGAAAAAGCCGTCTTAAGTCAAGTTTGACTTTCTTGACTTTGAAAATCGTCTTTGACTTTTCCTCTCATAACTCACACAACTCCCTTCCTTAACCTAAAATTTCATTTCACACAAAAATCAAACACACCTTTCTTTCTTCTTCCTTAAGCAACTTTCCCTCTTGGAATTTGATCTTTGAATTGACGTAATTTCTTCGTTACTCGATAGAATTTACGTAAGTTCATCTTATTCTTCATCCCGTACCTTCCTCTATCCGTATTGATAATAAAATTATCGTCTTTCTCGCTTTTTAAGCATTCCGTCTTTCTCAAGATGAACTTTATTCATCTTTTGACGATCTATTTGTAGGTGGCGACCTCCAAGATCCCGACAAAGACTATTTCCTTATAGAAGAGGAGCTTCACGATCATTAGAGACGCATAGAAGGTAACGGTGAAGGGTTACTCGGTATCACTTACGTGTTTTACATGTTTATATGCTAGAAAATCGTATTAGATTACGATTAGGAAGATTAGAATCCATGCTATGATTAGTAAATGATGTTATATGATGAATGTTGATGAATTATATTGATTATTGATGATTATTAGAAGTATATATAAGTGTTGGAATGAATTGGTTAAGTGAGCAAAGCTCACGGGTGAAGAAGTGCTCCCAGCCGGTCGACCGGCCGCCGGTCTGACCACCGGCTGGGAACACATCAGTAACTCCTTTGGAAATTTGGGTTTTTGCATGATATGGTGCTCCAGGCCGGCCCACCGGCCGCCGGTCCATCCACCGGCCTGGAACACATCAGTGTTGAAGTTTTGGGTTTAGGTGTGATTGTCTGTGCCGGTCGACCGGCCGCCGGTCGACTGACCGGCCCAGACCCTCTTTCTCTGTTTTTGGTTTTTGCCTGTGTTCTGAGCCGGCCACCCGGCCACCGGTCTCCTGCCCGGCCTGCAACACGGCTGTGTTGTTTTCCTTTGACTTTTGAAACTCGTAATTTATATTAGTTCGCATGATCGGTTTATCATATAATTTTACGTACTGTCTTATAATATTCATGTTTTGGATTTATGATATCTCTTTCGCATGTATCACATGTTTGGTGACGGTTTTCGATATGTTCCCACTTTGAGTCGGTTTTTACAAATGAGTCGGTTTGAGCACTATTTTGTCTTGTGCTTGGTATTCTCATTCCCTTGGCTACCTTCCCGTTCGTAAGGCTGGAATGTCGAAACGGAGAGGTATCCTACTGCTTAAATGCATGTGTTAGTGGGCATACGACGACGTTGTTGGGAGTTGAACGCTATGCGTTGATCGACCCGGCCGTCAAATGTTGTGTACTTGCGAGGTGGTGTTATTTGCATGTAGCGTACCGCTTTTTATGAGGCTTGAGCTCTTTTCCGCCTCTTTCGTGAATTGATCTACCGAATTTGGGGTACTCGGCGTCTTTGTAAGACCGAGTCTTGGATGCGAAATGTCATCGCATGTCGAATCGGAAAACGTTTATTCCGAGAATCTGGCCAGGTTTAGACTAGGACCGTATTATTATCGTCTTGCTACCAGGAGGAAATTAGTCTACATATTCGAAATGTAGCATCGTGTATGAGTTCAGGGGGAAACGCTTATCCCGTGGATGCCTTTAATCATACTTGCCATGTACACGATGATAGTGCGTTTCATTTACCGTGAGAGATGTCGTCTTGTGTCGTTCTTTGAATGCGTGATTTCATGATATTGTTCATGGTCATTGCATGATTGGACACCGTCATTGTCTTGGTTCGTGAATGGATGATAATATGTGGGATTTATTGTGATCATCGCATGACGTGACTGGTTTGTCTGTCGAGTCTCAATCTTATCAATCTTATACCGCTAACGGTGAGATGTAAGCCCTAGTGAGCGTATTCGATTGCCTAAGAGTGTCTTTCCCGAGTCTTTGAATAACATGATGTTTACGG
>JAIUZE010015913.1:0-10515 GCA_022085475.1 Heliosperma pusillum | reverse complement strand
GAGCAACTCACACTACAATGTGAGATTACTGAAAAGCCTGAGCAGAAGATAGCTAGGTTTCTAGAGGGTCTTGATGAGAAGATAGCTAACAGAGTAAGGTTGCAACGCAACACCTTTACTCTTTTGAGGAAGCAGTGAGTCTAGCCTTGAGGATTGAGAAGCTAGGGAAGGGAAAACCAACACCTCCCAGGCCACAGACTAGACCTTCTTTCAAACCCTTCACTGGAGCAAGAATAGGAGAACCCTTGGTCCCAGCCAAGCCCTCAGTGTCAGACAAAGGCAAGGCCCCTGAGACAGACTTGAGAAAGACAGTATCCCTTAAGAAGTGCTTTAAATGTCAGGGCTTTGGGCATTTTGCTAAAGAATGCCCCTCTAAAAGAGCTTTGAGCAGTATGGATGTTGTAGAGTGGGGTGAAGATGAGATCCTTGTATGTGAGGAGAGTTTGGAGGAGCATGAGGAAGAGCCTAGAGAGGAAATGATAGAACCAGATGCAGGCTTGAGTCTAGTAACCTGGAGGGTTATGCACACCCAACCTCAACCATTAGAGGATGATCAGAGGCAGCAAATATTCAGGACCAGATGCACTATAAGGGGAAGGGGTTGTAACATGATAATTGATGGGGGGAGCTGTACCAATGTGGCATCCACCACCTTAGTAGAGAAACTGTCCCTAACCACACAAGAACACCCCCACCCCTATAAACTAAGATGGCTGAACAAGGGAGGGGAAGTAAGAGTTGACAAGCAGTGTGTTGTGCCATTCTCTATTGGCAAGGGATATACTGATGAGGTCTTGTGTGATGTCCTACCTATGGATGCTTGCCACCTTCTGTTGGGCAGGCCCTGGGAGTTTGATAGAGACTCTGTACATCATGGGAGGGACAACACCTATGTTTTCAAGGTTGGTAACAAGAAGATCATACTAGCCCCTTTACCCCCCAATGTTAAAGGGAACATTGCCCCTGTCAATGACATTTCCAAAGAAGTCCTACTACTGAGTGAAGCTGAGATGGTTCAAGAGCTTATGGGAGATGAAACTGTGTTCATCCTGCTAACCAAAGAGGTCCTACTTCCCCAAGGAAACATTCCAGCTAATGTTCAACAAGTACTGGAGGATTATGGGGATGTATTCCCTGCTGACTTGCCTAGTGGAATACCCCCTCTTAGAGGAATAGAGCATCATATTGATCTCATTCCTGGAGCAATGCTACCCAACAAACCTGCTTACAGAAGTGATCCAAAGGCCACTCAAGAACTACAAGCTCAGGTTGGTGACTTACTCAGCAAGGGTTTTGTGAGGGAGTCCCTCAGTCCCTGTGCAGTTCCTGCCTTGCTAGTTCCCAAGAAGGATGGGTCATGGAGAATGTGCATAGACAGTAGGGCCATCAACAACATTACCATCAAGTACAGGTTCCCTATACCAAGGTTGAATGATATCCTGGATGAGCTGAGTGGGGCTCAGGTCTTCTCCAAGATTGATCTAAGGCAGGGATATCACCACGTAAGGATCAGGGCTGGGGATGAGTGGAAGACAGCCTTCAAGACCAAGCATGGGTTGTATGAATGGCTGGTCATGCCCTTTGGTTTATCTAATGCTCCAAGCACCTTTATGAGGTTGATGACTGAGGTTCTAAGGCCCTATCTAGGGCAGTTCATTGTTGTATACTTTGATGACATATTGGTCTACAGCCCCTCAACAGAAGAACACCTCCAACATCTGAGATTGTTATTTGAAGGCCTGAGGAAACACAAGTTGTTTGGCAAGATGGAAAAGTGTACATTCATGCAGGAAGAGGTGCAGTTTTTGGGGTTCATTATTTCCAAAGAAGGAGTGGCTGTTGATCAAGACAAGGTAAAGGCCATAAGGGAGTGGCAGGTCCCCAAAACTATAACTGAAGTGAGGAGCTTCTACGGACTGGCTTCCTTCTACAGAAGATTCATCAAAGGATTCAGTTCCATCATGGCCCCTTTAACTGAGTGCATGAAGAAAGGAGAGTTTAGGTGGAATGACAAGGCTGAGAGGTCCTTCAATATCATCAAAGACCTCTTGTGTGAGTCTCCCATACTTGTTCTTCCTGATTTTAACAAACTATTTGAAGTAGAATGTGATGCTAGTGGCATAGGCATTGGTGCTGTCCTAATGCAAGAGCAAAAACCTGTGGCCTACTTCAGTGAGAAGCTGAGTGGTGCTAAGCTCAACTACTCAACCTATGACAAAGAATTCTATGCCATAGTCAGAGCCTTGAACCATTGGGGTCACTACCGGAAGCCCAAACCCTTTGTATTACACTCTGACCACCAGGCACTCAAGTACATCAATGGGCAACATAAGTTGAATGCTAGGCATGCTAAGTGGGTGGAGTATTTACAGTCCTTCTCATTCTCCAGTAAGTACATTGAGGGGAAAAACAATGTAGTGGCAGATGCTTTGTCAAGGAGAACCATGATGCTGACATACATGGAGCAAAGAGTGCTTGGGTGTGAGCACATGAAGGAGCTTTATAGGGAGGATCCTGATTTCAAAGAAGACTGGGTGGCAAGACTGGAGGGCACCACTAAGAATGGGAGTAGATACTCAGAGCAGGAAGGATTCTTGTTCCTAGGGAACAAACTCTGTATACCAAAGGGTCTTTATAGGGGGTTGTTAGTAAAAGAGGTTCACTCAAATGGTCTAGCTGGCCACTTTGGCATCCAGAAGACCTATGACATGCTGCAGGAACAATTCTATTGGCCAAGGATGTTGGGAGATGTTCAGGATGTGATAAGAAGGTGTAGTGCTTGCCAGAGGTCCAAGTCATTCTTTCAGGCTGGAGCATACACCCCCTTGCCAGTCCCAGACACGCCTTGGGAGGATGTTAGTATGGACTTTATAGTAGCTCTTCCTAGAACTCAGAGGGGCAAGGACTCAGTCATGGTGGTTGTGGACAGATTTAGTAAGATGGCACACTTTGTTGCTTGCAAGAAAACTGAAGATGCCATGGGAGTTGCAGACTTGTATTTCAAGGAGATTGTGAAGCTCCATGGAGTACCAAGAACCATAGTGTCTGACAGAGATACTAAGTTCATGAGTCACTTCTGGAGGACACTTTGGAAGCTTCTAAAGACAAGGCTCCTGTTCAGCACCTCTCATCATCCCCAAACTGATGGGCAGACAGAGGTAACAAACAAGACTCTGGGCAGGATTCTCAGGTGTATCATTTCAAGGTCTTTAAAGGTTTGGGATTTGCAGCTGGCACAGGCAGAATTTGCTTTCAACAGAGCCCCCTCCACCAGTACAGGTAAAAGTCCATTTGAAGTTGTTTATGGCACTAACCCCTTGATGCCAACAGAACTTGTACCAATGGCAAAGAAGGTGGTGCCCTATGATGCAAGGAACAGGGTAGAAAAGATGATGCAGATACATGCTAAGGTGAAACAGCAAATTGAGAAGACTAATGAGATGTATAAAGCCAGAGCAAAGGGTCCAAAGAAATCCAAAGAGTTCAAAGCAGGAGATCTAGTATGGTTGCACCTAAGGAAGGAGAGGTTTCCTGACAAAAGAAAGAACAAGCTAAGTCCAAGAGCAGAGGGTCCTTTTGAGGTCATGGAGAAGTTGGGGTCCAATGCATACAAAATTGACCTCCCAGGAGAGTATGGAGTACATGGAACATTCAATGTGGGTGATCTGAGCCCATACTATGGAGAGTCTGATGAAGAGAACAATGAGGATTTGAGGGCAAATCCTTTTCAAGAAGGAGAGTTTGAAACAGGAGTGGAGCTCCATCATCACCAAGGCAAAAACTCAGCTAGCCAGGATTGCACCATTACA
Source organism: Heliosperma pusillum (assembly GCA_022085475.1). NCBI lineage: Eukaryota > Viridiplantae > Streptophyta > Magnoliopsida > Caryophyllales > Caryophyllaceae > Heliosperma > Heliosperma pusillum. The sequence goes on along the minus strand of JAIUZE010015913.1, from coordinate 6,706 downwards.
GCCAAAGGGTCCCAACCAACCCCCAACCAGACAAGCAAGACCCCCACGACAAAGGCATCAGGTATAACACTCACCAAGCACCCCCATTACAGTCAAGAAGCAACAACAAGTCAAGCAAGCACAACCACAAGAAGGGTCACAAGAGCAGGGTCCAGTTTCCTGAAAAACAGCCAAGACCAGCCAGAGTATAAGTCAAATATCAAGCAGTACGAGTCCAACCAAGGGTTCCATCTTCTTTTCCCTTAAAGTTGAGGTCCTTAGCAAGAGAAAAGTCCAGGAAAAGTTTTCTAAATAAGGTCTAGAAGTCCATCTAAAACAGCCTAGAAGAGTGAAGGTCATATGGAGGAGTCTGCTGGCACCAAGGCCAATATTTCTATCCAAAGCTCCTTATTTTTGTGTATGATCAACCTCAGGTGTAGTTAGTATGTTAGGAAGGTCGTATATGAAGCCTTTGTCAGCCCCAAACACAGCAAGAACAAGCCAAGCAAAGACTCCCCAAGACAGTTTGCAGACTTGCCATTTCTGGAAAGAAACAAACCTACTTTTGCAGTCTTTCTTTTTCTCTGTTTTGCAGTCTGTTTTTGTTGTCCTCATTAGCTGACTTTGTAGTATGTTTTAGCAGTAAGATGTAAGGCTTTTAAGCCCTTAGATGTTCTTGTTTTTCAAAGGTCAAGATCTGTTGTAATTGCCTATAAAAGGCCCAAGTTGTAACCTAAAGAAGGCAGACTTTGATTAATATAATTATGAACTTTGTTCAAAAACAATCCTTCAGCAAAAGCTAAGTGTTGTAGCATTTCTTAGTGAAACTTGCGTGTGAGCTAAGACTGCAGTGTTTAGAATTCATTACTTGTGTGTCTTGGGTCCTAACACAACCTTTGTCATCTATGCTTGTGTGCTAAGATACAAAGTACTATCTGAATTGCCTGGCCTAGTGCAGGTTGTTGAGTCATTCCTGAGTGAGTTAGCTTGTGTGTGAGAAGAGTGCTAGCCTGAGTCTATTTGACATTGATATCACTCTTTTCCTAAGAGGTTTCAGTTCAGTTCACACAAGGAGTTACAATGCAACAATGGGTAATGAAGCAAGGAAGACTCATTGTTCATACAAGGAGTTACAATGGAACAATGGGTAATGAAGCAAGGAAGACACATTGTTCAGACAAGGAGTTACAATGCAAACAATGGGTAATGAAGCAAGGAAGACTCATTGTTCACACAAGGAGTTACAATGCAAACAATGGATAATGAAGCAAGGAAGACTCATTATTCACACACGGAGTTACAATGCAAACAATGGGTAATTAAGCAAAGAAGACTCATTGTTCACACAAGGAGTTACAATGTAACAATGGGAATGAAACAAGGAAGACTCATTGTTCACACAAGGAGTTACAATGAAACAATGGGTAATGAAGCAAGGAAGACTCATTGTTCACACAAGGAGTTACAATGCAACAATGGGTAATGAAGCAAGGACGACTCATTGTTCACACAAGGATTTACAATGCAACAATGGGTAATGAAGCAAGGAAGACTCATTGTTCACACAAGGAGTTACAATGCAAACAATGGGTAATGAAGCAAGGAAGACTCATTGTTCACACAAGGAGTTACAATGCAACAATGGGTATTGAAGCAAGGAAGACTCATTGTTCACACAAGGTGTTACAATGCAAACAATGGGTAATGAATTAAGACTTACACAAGGACTTACAATGTAAACAATGGGTAATAAATCAAGGAAGACTCATTGTTCACGCAAGGAGTTACAATGCAAACAAAGGGTAATGAAGTAAAGAAGACTCATTGTTCACACAAGGAGTAACAATGCAAACAATGGGTAATGAAGCAAGGAAGACTCATTGTTCACACAAGGAGTTACAAATGACAATGGGTAATGAAACAAGGAAGACTCATTGTTCCCACAAGTTGTTACAATGCAAACAATGGGTAATGAAGCAAAGAAGACTCATTGTTCACACAAGTTGTTACAATTCAAACAAAGGGTAATGAAGTAAGGAAGACTCATTGTTCACAGAAAGAGTTACAATGCAAACAATGGGTAATGAAGCAAGGAAGTCCCATTGTTCACACAAGGAGTTAAAATGTAACAATGGGTAATGAAGCAAGGAAGACTTATTGTTCACCCAAGAAGTTACAATACAACAATGGGTAATGAAGCAAGTAAGACTCATTGTTCACACAAAGAGTTACAATTAACAATGGGTAATGAAGCAAGGAAGACTCATTGTTCACACAAGTTGTTACAATGCAAACAATGGGTAATGAAGCAAAGAAGACTCATTGTTCATACAAGTTGTTACAATTCAAACAAAGGGTAATGAAGTAAGGAAGACTCATTGTTCACACAAGGAGTTACAATGCAAACAATGGGTAATGAAGCAAGGAAGACTCATTGTTCACACAAGGAGTTACAATTAACAATGGGTAATGAAGCAAGGAATACTCACTATTCACACAAGTTGTTACAATGCAAACAAAGGGTAATGAAGCAAAGAAGACTCATTGTTCACACAAGGAGTTACAATGCAAACAATGGGTAATGAAGCAAGGAAGATTCATTGGTCACACAAGGAGTTACAATGCAACAATGGGTAATGAAACAAAGAAGACTCATTGTTCACACAAGGAGATACAATTCAAACAAAGAGTAATGAAGTAAGGACGACTCATTGTTCACACAAGGAGTTATAATGCAAACAATGGGTAATGAAGCAAGGAAGACTCATTGTTCACACAAGGAGTTACAATTAACAATAGGTAATGAAGCAAGGAAGACTCATTGTTCACACATGTTGTTACAATGCAAACAATGGGTAATGAAGCAAAGAAAACTCATTGTTCACACAAGTTGTTACAATTCTAACAAAGGGTAATGAAGTAAGGAAAACTCATTGTTCACACAAGGAGTTACAATGCAAACAAAGGGTAATGAAGTAAGGAAAACTCATTGTTCACACAAGGAGTTACAATTAACAATGGGTAATGAATCAAGGAAGACTCATTACCCATTGTTGCATTGTAACTTCTTGTGTGAACAATGAGTCTCTCTTGCTTCATTACCCATTGTTCCATTGTAATTCGTTGTGTGAACAATGAGTCTTCCTTGCTTCATTACCCATTGTTTGCATTCTAACCCCTTGTTTAAACAATGAGTCTTCCTTGCTTCATTACCTATTGTTTGCATTGTAACTCCTTGTGTGAACAATGAGTCTTCTTTATTTCACTACTCATTAATTGCATTGTAACTCCTTGTGTGAACAATGAGTCTTCCTTGCTTCATTACCCATTGTTACATTGTAACTCCTTATGTGAACAATGAGTCTTCCTTGCTTCATTACCCATTGTTGCATTGTAACTTCTTGTGTGAACAATGAGTCTTCCTTGTTTCGTTACCTATTGTTTGCATTGAAACTCCTTGTGTGAACAATGAGTCTTTCTTGCTTTATTACCCAATTGTTTACATTTTAATTCCTTGTGTGAGTCTTCCTTCATTACCCATTGTTTGCATTGTAACATCTTGTTTGAACAATGAGTCGTCCTTGCTTCATTACCCATTGTTTGCATTGTAACTCCAGGTGTGAACAATGAGTCTTCTTTGCTTCATTACTCATTGTTTGCATTGTAACTCCTTGTGTGAACAATGAGTCTTCCTTGCTTTATTACCCATTGTTGCATTGTAACTTCTTGTGCGAACAATGAGTCTTCCTTGCTTCATTACCCATTGTTGCATTGTAAATTCTTGTGTAACAACCCGAAAAATACCCGATTTTTCTAGTAAAAATATTTACTAACACTTTTCAGTAGAACTTAAGTTTTTAAAATAGGAATTTTTGTTCCAAGTCTTATTTTGAAATTCCGCGTTCGTATTTGGAATTTTTGAGAGATTTCATGAAAAGACCGTTTTTAGTCATCTTTGACTTTTCTTGACTGTTTAAGTCGTCTTTGACTTTCCTTGACTTTTTAAAAGTCGTCATCGACTTTTCTTGACTTTTAAGTCGTCATAAACTTTTTCTTGACTTTTAAGTCATCTTCGACTTTTCTCGACTTTTCAGTCAACTTTGACTTCCGTTGACTTTTTCCCGCCTCGCCTCATAAGTTTGAGAACCGAAATTTTATTTAAAAAAATAATATTTTTGATTTATTTTTATTTAGATTTATTAAGATTTATCATAATTTAATATAATTATTTTGAATTTATTCGGAAATTAAAGAATAACGTTTACGGTTTTAACCGAACGTCATTTAAATATTCCCGAGTCATCGCAAATCCCGTAACAAATTCAAAACTCGACTTTGGCATGAGTCACCCGCGCGTGTCATCGTATTCCACTCACAATTAGATATTTTATTTATTTTGATTAAACTAATCAAAATATCTAGATATTTATTAACTTTATCGATCAGTTAACGAAAATTACGCAAATCGTTTACAAAACTGATCCGATAGTCACCATATCACACGGCTCCTTTGCTCTCTAATAGGGCTTGATATTTTCATTATTTTTCATTACAATATCATAATATCTTGATATTTAGTATAATTAACTTTATCGTTAATTATATTTAATCGTTTACCGTAAAATAATTATTAAACGCGAGTCAATTACGTAACAACAATTTCAAAACTCGACATCTATTCTTGCCTATATTTACACGGCTCATCCACTCTTCTTTACTCACAAACAACTTTTCATGTTTCAACAAAATCAAATTAAGATCAAAATATCACTTTCTTTAATCGTTCTTCGTGTTCTTCGTCGTTCATCATTTGTTCTTCATCGTTCTTGAGCAAAACCTTCATAAAATCTTCATTTCTTAATTAACTCCGTCCTAACTTATATTTCTAGACTCTCCTCTTCGCTCCCCATCTTCACGTACGGTTTTATTTCAATTCCGACAAAATCGTTTTCAACACTTTAATTATGGAAAATCATATTTTTGTTCTAATAATGTTTTCCTTGTTATTTCTTATAGGGGAAGATTTTGAAGACGAGTTTGGAGACTCGTATATTTTGGGTGAAGATTAGTAGGAGGGTTCCTTGGTTTATACTTCTTATTTTGGTGCTAATTGTCTTGCTTAGCTAAGGTAACGATTCCGAGTTACTCGACGGATATATGTTACATAGCTTTTGTTTTCTTTAGTTTTTGGTTCATCCTTAGTTTTTGTTCATATGATTAGGATTTTATGATTTTTAGTTAGTAACATGATAAGTGGTAAATTTTATTATGTTGTAGGAATTTATAAATATGTTAGTGTTCTTGTTATATTTTTATGATTTCCTCATGATGATGATTTTTTGTATGTTGGATGGTTAAATTGGTTGTTAAAATGGATGTTTGTTAATTAAAAACATGTTAGAATTTAATTGGAGTGGTGGTTGTTGGACCGTGTTGGGTGGCCGGAAAATGGGGCTGAAAACCGAACCAGACCGGCCGGTTCAGGCCTGGTTAGACCGGTTCAGGCCGGTCCAGCCCGGTCTGGATTTGGTCCGGGGTTGGTCTTTGGTGTTTGTGTCGATGTTTGATTGTTATGTTGTTGTTTTGACGGGTTTTAATTATGTTAAGTATGCGGGAAAATATTAGAAATCGGTTTTAGAAAACTTAAATCAAAACAGCCATTTTTAGCCAAAACAGGCCGTGGGGCCAATCCAGGCCCATGTGGGTCCGGCCCAACTCAGCCCGTGGGTCCCACTTTGGGACTTGTGACGGTTTTTGAGTTATCGTCATTTTTATCGCGTTTTGTAATAATTAGCAAGCGAGAAATATTAATAAGTAAAATATTTAATTAAAAAGGTTTTTCATTAAATTATTATTTCTCACATGTTATAAATTATAAGACGAGATCGTAGTTTAATTGGATATCAGTTAAGTCAAACGGGGTTCGGGTATGTTATAATAATTCACATGTTAGAAGTTAATAAAATAACATGTATTGAATATGTTGATTTTTTGTGTAAGTCTATGTGATAAAGACTCTGTTTCTAGCCGGTTTGATCCAACGGGTTTGGTCAAACTAAGATCTAGTCAGCCCCGATTTGACTGAGGACCCGTCGCGGGACTCGGGTCGGGGATTTGTCTTCAAGTAAGGTTGTATTTAATTAATGAATTAGCCTTAGTAGATATGAGGCGATATGCTATTTGATTATGATTTATATTGCAAATTAGCACTGATAGGAAGTTTTCCCTGTGACTGTTTGATTATATGGTTGGTGTCGTGTTGACTAAGTACCCATAGAGAATTATGAGTATATGGCGTCTGGACCATTCTAATTCTAAATGAGTATCTTGGACCATGACATTGATAGGCCGTACTATCTTTAACGAGCATATGGAGTTCACAGCTTGATAGCTTTTGTGTCCTGGCTTGGTGGGTTTATATCCAAGTCGGGGCATGGCTGCCTGATCCGTTTTGGGACTGGAGCCAGCTTAAGTAATAGCCATCTCTGCTTAGGGGGTCGCCTAGTAGAGTTTCTCATAGACGGTTATGTCATGGGACGGGGAACGGAATAGCTGTTGTCGCTAGGTCTGATCAGTCTAGGACTAGGATGTTTTCCTACCTTGTGGTATAGCCTCGAGTTACAGATGACTATTGACGGTGCTAAGAACTTATGCCTGGTTGTAGAAGTATTGGTCTTTCATGTATGTATGATTCTATGAGTTCTAGAAGGTGAGATGCACGCCGGCT
>JAIUZE010015909.1:0-14631 GCA_022085475.1 Heliosperma pusillum | reverse complement strand
TAAATCGAGAATAGTGGACGTAGGTTTCGACTTGTGAAACTGAACCACTTGAAAAATCACGTGTGTCTCTCTCCTTTTCTTTATTTCTTTATTTCTTTATTTTTATCATACTCTGATTAATTAATTAGTTGATTTTAATCTATGGAATCATCATCATATAAATCGAAAAAGTGGGCTACTTTTTAATACTCAATTCACCCCCCATATTTCGTATTCGTCAATAGACTCTACAATTGGTATCAGGAGCCTGTGCTTCTGCATTGCCTTACCAGCAAGGAGTCTGATCATTTATCTTTTATTTTTATTGTTTTCCGATTGCATTAATTTTATTTTAAGGATTCAAAACATATGAAGGTCCCGGAGATGGGAAGAACTACAGTTTATGGAAAAATATGATGACCCATTTCATAAAGGGTAACGAGTGGGAGTGTTGGCTAATCATTAAGAATGGTCCAAATAAGATCATGCTTGGAACGGCTACAGGCACTTCCATCGAAAAGAAAGAAGATGACTATGTTGAGGCAGATTATAAGAAAGCCGAGAAAAATTCAAAGGCTATTAGTCTGTTGCAAAACGGCATGACCCATACTGAATTTGATCGTTTCTCATCTAGCTCTACTGCCAAGGAAATATGGGATGGTCTTGAGTTAGCTTATGAGGGGACAACTGTTGTCAAAAAGCAACGTATTGCACTACTCATGCGAAAATACGAACTGTTCTCCATGGAACAAAATGAATCGCTGGACAGCATGTCTACTCGCTTCTCCAGTATCATTAATGAATTGAAAAATCTTGGAAAAACTTTTGACTCCGAGGAAATTGCCAGGAAGATCCTTAGAAGTCTATCTAAACGATGGAGACCTAAGGTGACGGTAATTGAGGAATGTAAAGACTTATCTGACCTATCTTATCAAGAGCTACTTGGAACCTTAATGGCTCACGAAATCACTCTTGATGAAGATGAGGCAAATGATAGTAATAGCAAGAAGGTGGCTTTACAGGCCGAATCTAGTGAAAGACAAGATTCGGATCTTGAAGATGAAACAGTGTTGTTTGCTAGACGTTTTAAGAAAAAGTTCTTTAACAAACCACAAGGGAAAACGTTTAACAACAACACTAACAAATCTTACAAGAAGCCAATTGAGTCAAAAGGGTCTCTTTCAAGTCGGGGTTGCTTCAAATGTGGGGATAATGATCACATGATCAAAGATTGCCCCACATGGAAGAAAATCAAAGACAAAAATCAACGAGACAAAACCAAGAAGGAATTCAAGCAAGTAATGATGGCTTATTGCTGGGGAGATCTCAACACAGAGGACGACGAGTCAGAGGAAGAGGAAGTCGCCAACTTGTGTCTAAGCAACGTCAGTCTTGACCTAATTTCTGACAGTGACAATGAAAGAGAATCCGAGATGTGTCTTGTTGGCAACTCAGATTCAGAACCAGATTCAGAAGATGACGAAGAGGTTAGTCATCTTGAACTTAAAAAGCAAGTTAAGAATTTATCTAAGAAGTCTTTAATTAAGTATTTTGACGAAGCCTTAGATCATTGTCATGAGCAGAGTCTAGAATTGAAAGATCTTAAAGAACAAATTCTTGACATTGCTGAGGAAAACCAACTTCTTAAGGCCAAAGCTAAAAAGCTCAAGTATAAAGTTATGGCAACTTCAGCTATAACTTTAGACAAGACAAATGTTGAGAAAGAAGCTCTTGAGTCTAAAGTTATAGCTAATGAAGCTATAATCTCAGAGTTGAAGCTCAACATTAAGCATCTTCAAGCCAAAGTTATAGCTAATGAAGCTATAACTTTAGAATTGAAGAAAGTCAATGAGCTTTTACAATCTCAAGCTAAGGTAAAGAAAGTTGTTATTCTTGATCATGAGAAAGTAAACTCTTTTCTTTCTCAGCAATTGAAAGAATTGAAGGCTGAATTCTCCCAAGCCAAGAGTCAACATAATGAGGAGAAACTTATCTTGAATAAACGTTTCAATGATTTTCGTGAAAATTTCAAAAAGAACAATCCCTCCAAAGACTCGAATGTAGATCATTCGTCATGTGAAAAAGAAATTCAGTCTTTGAAGGAGTTGCTCCTACATGCACGAAAAGTTCATGATAAGTGGGAAGGAAGTCAGAAGGTCTTAGACTTCCTTACCGAACAGTCTAATAATAACATGAAGAAAGGTCTAGGTCATGAATGCTATAGTCGTAGAGACCATGATAAATGCAAATCCACTCCTTCTGACCGTGATTTCAGAAGAAGGAAGTATGTCAATCTTTCAGAATATCTGATTTGCAATTATTGTGGTCACAACGGTCATGTTAAAGCTAATTGTGTTAAATATGTTAATGACAACAAAAATCAAACTGATTTTGTGAAAGAGCATGACGTGTCTAGTGTTAATGAGTCTGAACCTGAATCTCAACGTGATGAGATTAGAAACAATGAGTTCAGGTGGTTTTATGACATGACTTTCGATTACACATCTGTACCTTCAAAATCTAAACCTAATGTGAATCAGAAGCAGTCATTTAAACCTAATGTGCGTCACAACAATAACAAACAATATAATAAACCTAGCAAACCCTATCCTAAAAAGAAAAGAATTGTTAAACAGGTATGGGTTAGGAAGGATCAAATATATAGAGTCACTAACCACAAAGGACCCAACTTAGCGTGGGTACCTAAAAGCTGTATTTAATTCTCTTGCAGATAATAGTGAAAGAAAACAATCTATGGTATCTCGACAGTGGATGTTCGAGACACATGACTGGAAACAACAATTTATTTCTTTCACTAGAACCCTTCAACGGTGGCAAGGTCACCTTTGGAGACAACAAGAAGGGCAACATAATCGGTGTAGGTAAGATTGGTATATCTTCTTCACATGCTATCAATAACGTATATCTGGTAGATGGCCTTAAGCATAATTTGCTAAGTATCTCTCAACTATGTGACAAAGGCAACAAAGTCGTTTTTTATTCAAATGTTTGTCGTATCATAGTTGAAGGAACTAGCAATGTTATCTTAGAAGGTCTACGTAAACGGAACGTGTATATGATTGATTTAAACAAAGTCACTACAAGTTCCTTGACGTGCATGAAAGTCACTGTGGATGATTCATGCTTGTGGCACAAGAGGTTTGCACACATCAGTCCAACGATTTTAAAGAAACTTAAGTCTTGGGATTTAGTTGAGGGTCTTCCCTCAATCAAATTCAAACAAGAAAAGATGTGTGACTCATGTGCCCGTTGTAAACAAGTTAGATCTTCATTCAAACCGAAACGAGTAGTAAGTACAGAGCGTCCACTTGAGTTGGTACACATGGATCTATGTGGACCTATGAAAGTTAGAAGCCGCGGTGGATCAAGGTACGTATTCGTCCTAGTCGACGACTACTCCAGGTATGTATGGCTTATCTTTCTATTTACTAAAGATGAAACTTTCGATGAGTTTGTAGTACTAATGAAGCTCGCCCAAACAAGTATGATAAAAAGTTAGTTTCCATTCGTACGGATCATGGCACCGAATTTGATAATCAAGCTTTTATAGAATATTGTAGGGAGAATGGTGTAGGACATAACTTTTCTGCACCACGAACCCCACAAAAAAATGGTGTCGTGGAACGTATGAATAGAACATTAGAGGACATGGCCCGCACTATGCTTTTGTGTAGTGGCCTTCCTAAGAGCTTTTGGGCAGAAGCCATAAGTACTGCATGCTATGTGCACAATAGAGCTATGATTAGACCAATTCTCAAAAAGACTCCCTACGAACTTTTAAGAGGGAGAAAACCCAATATAGCTCACCTTCGTTGCTTCGGGAGTAAATATTTTGTCCATAATAATGGAAAAAGTCATTTGAGCAACTTTGATCCATGAAGTGACAAAGCTGTGTTTGTTGGTTATTCTAATCATAGCAAAGCTTTTAAAGTTTTTAACAAAAGAACGTTGTGCATAGAAGAAAGTGTTCATGTTGTATTTGATGAAGATAATGTGCCTGAGCAAGTTGAACAGAATGAAGAAAAAGACATGAATGATCCAGACTTTCGCCTTTCAAGAGATGACGCGCCAGACAATAATGAAGAAGTTATTGAAGGAATCAATGATGAACTTGATAAATCCGCAAATGACCTTGAACAGAGAACTGAGACAATTGTTGATGATACGAATGTCTCTTCTCAAAACAAAGAAAAAGAAACTGAAGTTATAGCTGATGATGCTTAAACTTTGAACCAGAACCAAGATGGTGTAACTGAAGTTGTACCAACTTCAGCTATAACCCCAGAGTCCAGCTCAGGGGGAACCAATCTTAATTCTGAATCATTTGAGGAAAGTGATAGTTCATCAGATGATGATGAGCCTGGGAACTCTAAGAAATGGAAATATAAGAGTTCTCATCCTATGGATAGTATCCTAGGAAGTTTGACTAAAGGAGTTCAAACGAGGCGAACATTAAATAACTTTTGTTCATTCTATTCATTTCTATCTACCATAGAGCCTACCAACATCAAGGAAGCTCTTGCAGAATTCGACTGGATTGTGGCTATGCAAGAGGAGCTTCAACAGTTCGAACGCAATAAAGTATGGCACCTTGTGCCACGCCCTTCAAATCGAACGGTGATTGGTACTCGATGGGTATTCAGAAATAAACTGGATGATTCAGGAGTTATAGTTCGTAACAAGGCTCGATTGGTCGTTCCGGTTTATAATCAACAAGAAGGGATTGATTATGACGAGACATTCGCTCCAGTAGCAAGACTTGAAGCTATTCGCTTGCTCATCGCCTTCGCAGCTCATAAAGGAATGAAATTATTCCAAATAGACGTTAAGACTGCATTTCTTAACGGTTATTTGGAAGAAGAGGTTATTGTTGAACAACCTCCTGGATTTTTGAATAGCAAGTTTCAAAACCATGTTTTTAAACTCGATAAAGCTTTATATGGTTTGAAACAAGCGCCTAGGGCTTGGTACGACAGATTGTCAAAATTTTTATTACAAAACAATTTTAAAAGAGGATCTGTCGACAAAACCCTATTTTTAAAATCCGAGGGTTCTGGTTTACTTGTTGCTCAAATTTATGTAGACGATATTATTTTTGGTTCTACTAACAATAAATTGTGCAAGTATTTTTCAGATCTAATGACCTCAGAATTTGAAATGAGCATGATGGGAGAATTGAAATTCTTCCTAGGATTGCAAATCCAACAAACCAAAGAAGGCATAAAGATTCACCAACAAAAATATGTCAAAGAGCTAATCAGAAAATTTGGTATGGAGAACGCTCATCCAATGGACACACCTATGGTAACTGACAAAAAGTTGACCTTAGACGAAACTGGTAAGTCCGTAGATGAGACTACATATCGAGGTATGATCGGTTCTTTATTATATTTGACTGCAAGTAGGCCTGACATTATGTTCAGCGTATGTGTCTGTGCTAGATTTCAATCATGTCCTAAAGAATCACATATGATTGCAGTTAAACGTATCTTGAGATATTTAATTGGTACATCTAATTTATATTTGTGGTATCCACTTGAGTGTAATTTCGATCTAGTAGGATATTCAGATGCAGATTATGCAGGATGTTCCCTAGATAGAAAAAGTACCTCTGGATTTGCTACGTTTGTTGGACCTTGCATAATTACTTGGGGCTCAAAGAAGCAAAATTCGGTTGCATTGTCTACTGCAGAAGCCGAATATATCGCTGCAGGACTGGTATGTTCTCAACTACTTTGGTTAAAGCAACAACTATGTGATTATGGTGTTAATGTTGGTTGTATGCCTGTTTTCTGTGATAATACGAGTGCTATTATTATTTCTAAGAACCCAGCTCAGCATTCTCGTACTAAGCATATAGACATTAGACATCATTTTTTGCGTGACCATGTAGAAAAGGGCAACATTAAACTCGAATTTTGTAGTACTGATCAATGGGCTGACATTTTAACAAAGGCGTTAGCGAGAAGACGTTTTGAGATTTTGCGGTTGGAAATTGGTTTAATCGGTAGCAATTAAATTCATCTTATTTATTTTGTGAACCTGCGTGACTGGCTAGATTAAGACGAGATTATATGACTGTGTCCGCATATTTCATTGCTAGTATATTTGTGTTTAATATAATATATTTTACGTAAGTATCTTGCATATTTAGTGTTTTATGGAAATTGAATTATGAACCACTTATTTGCCAAAAACCTATCTTATTCACTTTCCAAAATTGAGCCAAAATTCTACCCATGTATACCATGTTTGCCGAAATTCTCAAATAAAATTACCCAACCATATCTTTTTATTTACCAAATTCTATCCTTACCATATCCCAACAAAAATAACCACCCAAGATTCCTTTTTCTACCCAAATTCAAAAAAAAAAAAGGGAAAATAGGGGATTGGAGCCGGCACACCATGTGCCTAAGTACAAAAGCTACCCTACCTCTTACACAATCATAATTACCCTCTTTCACCTATTACTTTTACCACTTCAATACTCAACCAACTTTTACTACCCTCTTCATCAATCTCACGGCTCCCACACACAAACACCCAAACCTTCAACCTTCATCAATGGCTTCCACTAGATCAAAACTTTCCAAAAATCCAAACCCAAAAACTCCCAAGCCAAGTATGCCCAAAAATACCTCTTCTCCTCCTACACAACCATCACCCACCCAAAACCAAACCGAGTCGGGTGCGGGCCTTGAGGGTACGAAAAGAAGACGGTTAAATAAAGGAAAAGATAGAGTCCAAGAGGAACCTTCGGTTGAACCAACTGACACGGTACCCGAGGCATGTACACGGGTCACCCTCCGTGATTTTTCGCCTCAAGAAACATCTTCGAGAATTGATAAACTCCGTCTTACAAAAGACGAAAGAAAACTTGTGAACCGGGTTGCTCAATATGGAATACACGGCGGTCGGTATTATCCTAAGGCTTGGTGTGACAAGTATAGGGCTTTGAGATTCTTTTCTGATTTTCTGAATTTCCAAGAATGGGAAACGGTGGCTCAGTTTTCGGATCCGGTGTATCCGATTGAGGTAATTCAGTTCTTTTCTTCTGTTTCTTTCGACAATGGAGTGTTGCATGCCGTCATAAATGGCCGTTCAGTTTCGATTTCCGTGACGGACTTTTGTACTATGTTTTCGGTTCCTGATGATGGAATCAAAATCAATCCGAGTACGTCATGGGATGAACTGACGGACATGGCTAAGCTGGAGGTTAAACAGTATTTTGATGTTGGGGCGACGGTGTCGAGTTGTGTGTTGGCGGGAAGTGTGTCACCGAAATTGAAATTTCTGTTAAATTTTTTATGGAATACCGTGATCCCGCGACGGGGCGGACGTGACAAAATTGCATGCTATGAGATGTTAGTAGTTAAGCATTGGTTGGAAGGAAACCGGGTTAATTTACCTTCTCTTGTCTTTAATCGTATTTCACAAACCGCTTTCTCGGTGACCGAAGACAAAATTTACTCTACTCTTTATTTGCCGTATGGCATGTGGTTGTCACGGCTCTTCGAGTCGAAGGGAGTTGTTAATGTGCAAAATTATGGGGTCGCCGTCAAAGATGAAATGTGTGATACGTTCTTGAAATTTATGAAGCTTGATGCTAATGGTCCGGAGTTGTTGTTTTTAGTAAAAGGAGGTTCGGTTGGTTTGCCGTCGGGTGAGGCTGATTTTTCCAGGATTGAGTCAAAATTGGATATGTTCATTGGTAGTATCATGGAGCGCTTGGATGCGCAGGATAAGAAAATTGAGACGGTTTTGGATACGGTTGTTCAAGCCGTAGCAATGGGTTCTTCAAACTTTACCCGTGACCATGTCGGTTCGGGTGTGAGTAGTGAGTTGAGGGCGTGGATGATGGGTGTTGATGATTGCCTAGCAAAATTAGAGAGGGATGTTGTCGATATTCGACAAGAGATGTATAGGCAAAGGGATCGGATGCAATTCTTGGTGAGCCAAGGAGGTGCATTGGTGAAAAGCGGTTCGGAAATGCGTGAGGGGATGCACACTATCCTTGATGCGACGGAGGCTCTTTCTTTGAAAGTTCGAAACTTCGATGTTTGCCTGACCGCCCAAGCTACTCATGTGTCGACGTGCCTTGATCGTCTTTCTACTCTCGAGTACCGCACCCGACCCGATTACATTATTCCCAACATCATCAGACAACCCAAAAAGCCTTGATCTTCTTACCTTAGCTTGTTTTGTTTCTTAAACTACTAATCCATTTGGCCCATTTGGCATTAATACTTATATTGTGGTTTGTAGTTTTATTAACATTTGATATTTGATTTTGCTTGGTATATATCGTTTATATTGCGTATTTTGTATATCTATTTCTTGCCTTGACATGTGTTATTCTAGTCGTTTCATGTCTTTGTTCTTGTCTTTTCAATGATGCCAAGAGGGGGAAGAAATGATATGATTTGAGTCTTTGCTTAAGCTTGCTCCTTGTCAAGACTCGTTATCTCTTAAATTCTCTCAAGGTATAACTTTGGCTAAGTTGTTTTGTTCTTGCGATCAAAGTTGCTATAACTTTGGAGTGCTTTGTTGAGGGGGAACCATACTTAGTCACTTTGTTAAGAAGAAATCTTGAGGAAATCATATGAGACTTGTCATCATCAAAAAGGGGGAATTTGTTGGACCAATTTGATAGTTTTGATAATGACATGTGTTTACGTAATAATATGTTTTACTCGATATATCATATGCTTGTAATTGTGTGCTTTAGTCTTATTATAGCTAGCAACAATTATGAGAAGAAAGATCAAAGTTAGGCATAACTTTGATAAAGTCTGTGAGACAAAGTTATGACAACTTCAGGAATAACTTTGGAAGTGAACATGGAAGTTATAGCTAACCAGGCATAACTTTAAAGAAAATCGCTTCAAAACAAGATCTACATAATACTACACAAGACTCGAGATGGAGGGTCTTTGTGATCAAGATGAAGAGATGATCGTATACTGAAGATCTTTGTGAAGATTAGATAGTATAGGTCGTCATTCGGTAACTATTCCATTCGAGAGATTTTATGTTCAAAAGTTATAGCTTTAGCCTATGACTTTGGATGATAAAATATTGATGCATGATTTTGGAAATAAAATGTTTTGGAAATGTTTTCAAAAGTGAAAGAGTATTTTTATATTTATCAATTGTTTTATTAGAGAATATATTTATGAGATTCTATTGGTTAGTAATACAACTTATGGGTTGTCATGCTACCTAGGGTTTCTAATATATTCTATCTCAATTTGTTGTTAACCTAATTAGCCCACCTAGTGTTTGAGCCATCTAGGGTTTCGTGAAACCTAGTTTGTGCCACCTAGGGTTGCGTGCCTCCTAGGGTTTCGTGAGCTAGAGGATTTCGGCCTCTAGGTTGTTTCCTTAGTTTACCAATCGAGGATTCTACTATATCTTTACAACAATATTTTGAGATATTAAGATAAATATATTTCTATAAGATAAAACCAAATAATATTTTGAGATAAAGATATTTCTAAAAGATAAGCAAATATTATTTTATGATAAGATAAGTATCTTTATTAAATATTATACTAGGGTTTTAGATCTACTATAATTCTTCTACTATAAATACTCATTCACATACAATTTGGAAAACACACGAAATACACATATTTTACACGGCTATTATTTTACTTGTGTTGATTTTCCAAAATCGTTTTAAAGCAAACCTTTGAGCAAATATTTATTATTTTTAGAGTTTGTTTTTAAAAGAATTGTGCATCAATTATTATCAATCGCTTGAGTGAAATACGTTATTGGATAATAGTACATCATTATAAGCTTACAATTCTTTAACGGGAATTTGTGTGAGTTATATTGTACTTTCTTATTAGCGTAAGATAGTATAGAGTATTTAGCGATACTCACCTTGAGGTATAATCATAGTGTTGATTATACGAGTGGGTTGGTAATTTTTGTAATCCGTAGAAAGGTACTAAAAATTATTAATCGAGAATAGTGGACATAGGTTTCAACGTGTGAAACTGAACCACTTCAAAAATCGTGTGCCTCTCTCTTATCTCTTTACTTTTCGTTATTTCGTTATTCGCGCTTAATTTGATTAATTAATTAGTTGATTTTAATTCATAAGATCAAATAATTAATTACATATCATATAAATCGAAAAAGTGGGGCTAGTTTTTAATACTCAATTCACCCCCCCTCTTTCGTATTCGATTAATAGACTCTACACCCAAGAAGCTACGGATCTCGGTGACATTTTTCGGAGTCGGCCAATTGGATACGGCTTCCACTTTGCTTGGATCAACTGAAACTCCGTCTCCAGAGATAACGTGTCCTAGAAAAGAGACTTTTTCTAGCCAAAACTCGCATTTCGACACTTTAGCATACAACTGGTTGTCCCTCAAGGTTTGAAGAACTAGTCTCAAGTGCTCCTCGTGGTCCTCCTTATTCTTTGAGTATACTAAGATATCATCGATGAAGACTACTACAAACTTATCCAAGAATGGTCGGAATACTCGACTCATCAGGTCCATGAACACGGCAGGTTCATTTGTAAGACCAAACGGCATTACGGTGAACTCATAATGACCATATCTAGTTCGAAAGACGGTTTTTGGTACATCTCCTCCAGTTATCCTTAATTGATGGTATCCGGATCTGAGGTCTATTTTCGAGAATATTCCTGCTCCACGCAACTGATCGAATAGGTCATCAATTCGGAGTAAGGGATATCGGTTTTTCACCGTCACATTATTCAATTCGCGGTAGTCAATGCACAACCTCAAACTTCCATCCTTCTTCTTCACAAACAAAACCGGGGCTCCCCATGGTGATACACTTGGGCGAATGTAACCCTTGTCAAGAAGCTCCTCTAATTGGATCTTTAATTCGGCTAGCTCTTTTGGTGCCATCCTATAGGGTGCTTTGGAGATTGGGCCAGTGCCCGGAACAAGGTCGATTTGGAATTCTACTTCCCTTTGCGGGGGCATGCCGGGAATCTCTTCAGGAAAGACGTCCTCAAACTCCCATACTACCTCCACATCTTCGACTCTCGGACCCTCGATGGACACATCATGAACGTGACACAATAAGAATGGAAATCCTCTCCTCATGTATGCTTTTAAGGTAAGGACGGATATTAATTTTACTTTGGGTTTGACTACCACTCCTTTGTAAGAAATTCGGACTCCTTTGGGTCCTCTCAGTGAAACTTTTTGTTGCCAACAATCAATCTTAGCTTTATGTTTATTCAACCAATCCATTCCTAATATCACATCAAAATTTCCTAAGGGAAACTCGACAAGGTCAACAAGAAAATCGGTTCCCGCTATTGTTATGGACACATCCCTAAAGATTTTTGAACATTTCACAACTTCTCCTGATGGTTGCAAGAACTTGCTTTCCATCATTTCACTTTGATTAAGCCCAAGGGTGGGTGCAAAAGAACTGGCTATGAACGAATGAGATGCTCCAGAATCAAATAGAACATAAGAGGGTTTAGAATTGATTAGAAATGTACCAGTGACGACGTTCTCGGTCCTTTCAGCTTCATCACAGCCAATGGCGAAGAGTCTCCCAGTTCGGTTCCCATTTCCTCCCTGAACGGTGCTAGTTGATGCAGCTTGATTGTTACCTCCATTGATCGGGGCTCTACTGACGCCTTGATTGTTGGGGTTTCCTTGGGGTCGGGTGACAGGTTGAGCGCAGTTAGAATTTTCATAACTCCCTGTGGTCCTTGCAGGCATTCCTCCATGGCGAGTTTGGTTCCCTTGCTGAGATTGTCGTTCCTTGGTGTAGCACTCATAAGCTCGGTGTCCCATTTTGTTGCAGAAGTTGCAGCGAACGGGGTTGCCATTGCAATCTTTCCCGGGGTGATCTTGGCGACATTGCTTGCAGAAATAGCGCCTCACGGACTGCCTTCCTTGAGAGTTTGTGCTTAGGGGTTTTCCAAGGTTCCCAAAAGATTTCGGTCTGGGCGGCAAGTTGGTGAAGTTCCCTCTCTTAGGGAATCCTTGGCCTGCATCAGACTGGGTGCCTTTTCGCTTTTCTCCTATCACAGCCTTCTTTTCCTCCATGACCCTTTCAATGTTGCTGGCTCGACAGTAAACCGCGGCTAGTGTGGCAAACTCTTGTCCTCCTAGTCGGTCCCTAATGCTAAGCTCAAGGTTCCGCTCAAACTTGTCAGCTTTGGAAGCTTCATCAGGAACTAGGTTTGTCGCAAAGCGAGACATCTCTTGAAACTTTTGATAATACTCTTGAACCGTCATTAATCCTTGCTTGAGGTTATCGAATTCCCTCCTCTTTGCCCTACGAAGGTGTTCAGGAAAGAATTCAGACCTCAACTCCTTCTTAAAGGCTTCCCAAGAAAACGGTTCAATGACTTCCTCTCCCTCATCATCGATGTAGTACTCGGGTTCTAAGAATCGTTCCTTGTTATTACCCCACCATGTGTCAGCATTACCAGTGAGGAAGTAAGTGGCTTGGTCCACCATGTACATCTCTGGGCATCGCAGGGTTTGGAAGATCTTTTCGAATTCTCGGATCCAGTTTTCCAGTTTCACCGGGTCTCCGTCCTGCCCATCGAATTGAGGTGGGCGCTGCAGACTCATGGCCTTGGTCATGCTGGCCGCGGAGTTCGGGGCATTGGTTTGGGCAATTCTTTCCATGGAATCTGCCAAGCGAGTGTTAATCTGAACCAATTGTTGAACCACTTCATTCATCCCGTTGTCATCTTGGCTGTTGTCCTCATTGTTGACGGGGTTGCTGCGGGGTCGGGCCATCGGTACTACGTGGCGTAACAAACACATTTAATATTTAGTATGTATGTACATAGTCTCTATCCTATGTCAGGTTTACTATATCATATTATTTCCATTCTAGTACATGCGATGATGTTAGCATAAGGCGATATTGCAAATCAATAAATGTGCATAATAAGGCAATTCACTCATAATGAAATAGGGTTATAGCTAATAATAATCACTAGAAAATTTCAAATTTCAACAAAACCCCAAATTGTTCAAAACTCAACAATTCAAACATTTTAACGGTCCAACTTTTATATAATAATAAAGTAGAATAGCGGTTCGCATGGTCATCCTTAGTTAGGCTGAGGATAGTCTAATGGTCTCTACCAGGACTAGGAGGGTCGATAACATCGCCTTCTCCCTCATCCATCTCCTCATCATCCTCCATGTCCTCGTCTTCCTCCATGTCTTCGTCTTCCACTAATTCTTCCTCCCCGTCATATGGGACATCATCCTCCTCGTAGCATCTTTTCACCAATTCCTCAAGGTTATGATTGTCCGGATATTCCGGTAGAGTGGGGTCTTCTAGTCTCATTTCTTCGTAGGCTTCTATTTCGTCACGAAGTTCGCCAGCGAACCCAGCGTAAACTCCAGTGTCCGGAAGCGAACGAATGAGGATTCTCCCTTTGTAGAAAGGGCAGTTTTCGAAATCTCGAGGGTGCAGATGGTTATAATATTCCATGTAGGTCTTCATGCGCAGACTATGATCTGCGAGGGACGTATCCGGGTGCATCCGAATACTGTGTGGACTAACCATAGGAAAAGCCATCCTAAATTCATATTGAAATTAAAATAATATTAATATTAATAATCATAATCGTATTAACAATCGTCCCAAGTATCCCCACACACAACCTCACCACGTTGAAAAGAAGTTTGTAATATTATATAGAATTTCCAAGACAGTTTTGAAATTACGTTTGCGGTGTAAATAGAATATTTATTTTGAAAATATTAAACAAAGTTGGTCTATTTGCGGGTGGTGAAGAGATATGAAGATCTAATCACCTATCCAAGAAGGAAACCCGCTCTGATACCACTTTGTAACACCCCCATAATCCGTTATATTTAAAAATAGAGTTTTCATGTAAATTTCGGAATATGGATGTGTCACATTTGAACCAATTGTAGTATAAGTATTTAAATCATGTAATTCAAAGGGGTAAATGTCCACGTGAATTAAAAACCAAAGAGTAAAATCCGATTACAACCAAATCCAAATGCTTGCGGAAGCGAATAAGTTTGATGATGCAAAATAAAGATAATCGTTTAAACATTGGTTTCCAATAGAAAAAATAACGCGGGCACTCTTTAGTGGTTCCCACGTCCTAGTTCCTTGGATTACCTGTCACACGATCTGCTCTCACAATAGTGGTCATAGCAGTTTCAAATTAAGGACAAAAACAAAAGAGGGTCAACAATAATGTTGAGTAAGGTAAACAATCCAAAAATAAATAAATAAGAGTTTTACTTAAAATTTAGAATTCATAAGAAAGTAGAATATCATTGAGAAGTTCAAGTTTCTAAATAAGGAAATCCGATCCAAACATAGTTAGTCCTTCCAAATCTTAAAACACTTTCCTTCGAAGAAAACATTTCTTCACTTTCTTTAGTAAGTAATGGATAGAGGCCGTATGGAGAGGATTCCCTCGCCCTAGTCCGGATAAGACGGGGTTCACCAAACCATGTACAATAACTGTCCAAAAATCCAGAGTGTGCACACCCCTCCAAGGGCCAACCCCAAGGAGGAAGATAAGAGGACGGGGTCTCGATCAACTAACCCCCACCAAAAGCTCTGTATAGGAGGTCCCCTTTTTATTATTTGGGAACAACC
>JAIUZE010015907.1:0-12426 GCA_022085475.1 Heliosperma pusillum | reverse complement strand
TCAGATACTTTTTATGTATAATATTATTTCCTTTTTGTTATGAACCTTTTTATTTAAGACACCTTCGTATGATGAATATATTTAATAGTAGGTTCCGGTTTTAAAATGTACCGATTTTCACTAAAGTGAACCTATTAGAAACGTATTCTCATCTTTTATTTATTTAAATTATTTTTTTCTTTCCGCAAATTTGAGGGTGTCACAGATTGATTAATAGGTTGAAATTTATGTTACTAAGTTGAGATTATCTTGAGTTAGATTATTGTTACTAGAGTAAAATTGGGGAAATGGTTAAAGATTATAGAGTTGTTATTGAAAATCATATAAATTGGGGAAAAAGGATATAAATTATAGTCTAATGAATGTTAGCATCATAACTGAGATAAGTTGACCTAACTTATGGTTTATTGACTTGCTATTGTAAGAATAGGGGGAAATTGGGAGAACTAGTTATAATTAGTAGTATATATTGAGTTAGGAATTGGTAGTAATTAGTAGTAATTTGTATTATTGTGTTAATTTAGGTGGTGACTTTGCAGAAGATGACTTCTAGCCTTTTGTGCTTGAGCTTGCTTTATGATTGTTATTGTGAAAGGTAGGTTAATCCTACTCGATTTATGTGTATGTGATTGATTAATGTGGATTATGATATGATTTTGACATGTTGACATCTTGACTTTGTACGTCGGTCTTCATGGTTCCGCCCTGGAAGAAACAGTGCACATGGTGATGAACTAAGTCTAGGGGGAACTAGCTACAGTAGGGCCCACTGTGTCTAACGTGTACCTTACACACAACGATGTGTAGAGCTGGCCAAAGGTGACCCGACCCGAAGAACCGACCTGACTTATTCGAAAACCGACCTGATAGAACCCGTAAATTTGCTGAACTGAAACCGACCTGAACCGACCCGAAGGTTAACCGATAAACCGATAGAACCTGAAATGATTTGACCCAAACCGACTTGTGACCCGAACCAACCTGACCTGAAACCCGATTCACTTACAAACCCGACCCGACCCAAACCAAACTGAACCGACATGTAACCCGTTTTAACCCGATTAAACTCGACCCGACTCATAGCCAAATAATCTTTTTTAAGAATATAAATTCCTTTATAGTTTGTTTTTTTGTTAATAAATTTGATATAAAAAATTATCGCTCATTTTATTTTTCAAAACAAAATGTAATCTTAAAATAAATAGTCAGTTGTAAATTTAGTACGCTATATTCCTAGTTAAACTTATTAATAATTATATTGCAAGTGATATATGTAGAAAAATTTAAGTTAACTCTTTGTGAGAAAAAGAGTGTTTAGTTTTGGCTCCATTGAAAATAATAAAGGGAAGAAAGAGTAATGAGTTATGACCATACAATCCGACCACAGTTATTAATTATGATCTTAAAATCCAAACCTCAAATACACCATTCTAATAGAGCCTATTCAATACGTAGGATCACCGTCAAGATAATAAATAAAATCTATTTCATAGGTAATTCATTTAGTTCCTTGCCATACTTCATATGTCAAATGTTCAAAACTATGAACTACATAATATAGGCGAATCCGACACTGAATAGGCACTCATGTCATATACTTATAACCGAGGTCGACCAACATAAGTGTTTAATGAAATTATACAATCATTAACTTTTATAGTGTTATACTCTTATATTTTACAAATATCTTTTGTATCGAGTTCCTCTAATCCAATATTATAATTCATAAGTTCAAAAGTGATCGTTTAACATAACGACCCGACCATTGACCCCATTAATTTTCAAATTTAAGACGACAATATAAAATACTCGACCCATCAGTAACCCGAAACCAAACCGGTCTCGACCTAATCAAACATATTGACCTGATATATCCCGACTCATTGGTCAACCGATCCGAAACTGAACCGACCTGTTGTAGTTATTGACCCGATTAACCTGACCCGTAAGCGACCCAACCCGAACCCGACTCGACCTGAATAAGCAACTTGACCCGACCAAACCCGAGCCCGACATGACCCGAACTGTCTGAACCCGACCCATAACCGACCTGATTGACCTGATTGCCACCTCTAACGATGTGATTGTTTATGATACCGCAATTGGTGGTACGGTGTGCTAATTGATGGCACTGTGGTGTGCTACTTGATGGCATCGAATATGTGTGATGGTGATATTGAAATTATATATGGATTAACTATGTACATGTAAACGGATCGTTGTTGTTTGTTTTATCTGCCACGACCCATAAGATATTTTCGGCGTATGGCGACTAGGTCTCTAGAAGATATGATAATATGCTATGATGACGCGGGGTGCTTGCATGGGATTGGTGATGGACACTTAGAGTTTCCACTTCTTTTTGCCTTGGACTTGTTTGACTATTGGATTAGTAGACTTAGATTTTGAGCATGTGATCTTGAGTTTTACTTTTGACCTTGAGTTGTATTTGAATTTTGTAAACCCATGTTCACTCTTCTCTTATATAATGCATAACTTGTTTGAGACTCAAGTTGGTACATCCTACCTCGGGAAACCGAGGCGTTACTCCTCTCCTTCCCCAGAAAGGTCTTGCTTAAAGGTTCCCGGATAAGGCGGGGTATTACAATGTTGTATTAGAGCGACGATATGGGAACCTAAACCAATAAAACTAATGAATATAGGGTGTCTAATAAAAAAGAAGCCGAGGTGAGTTGATTTTAGCCAACTTGCTTATGTTTTGTGTATTAACTCTTATTTATCTTTAGAACATTTATCTTATGTCTCATTTATTTGTTTAATGATGGATTTGGAATTTCACGCATATGTATCTTGTATACCTTGAATAGTCTGTTGACTCATGTTTATTTGGTTGAAGTCAAACTCTCATTTTTCGTTTGTACCCTTTTAATTGTCAGACTTAAGGTCAAAGCGATGAAGGTACATCATCGTGTGCATGTTAAATATGATAGTGTGAATATGAAGACGTTATAGAGAGGCGACGCAACACGTTGATCGACCCGGGCGCCAAATGTTGTTTTCATGCGAGGTGGTGTCATTGCCCCTAGCGTTCTTGCTTGTTTATCTTGACCCTCTCTTTCGTGCCCATAAGTCGAATTAGGGTGCTAGATTTTTTCTGCCTCTTTTGTGTCGTTCTGCCGCATTTGGTGTACTCGGCTTCCGTTCTTTTGACCGAGTATTGGATGCGAAATAACGTTTATCGCATATCAAATCAGGAAACGTTCGTTCATCCTGTGAGTCTGGCAGGTTTAGACTAGGACCGTATTGTTATCGTCGTCCAACTATAGGATGATTAGATTCTTGAGTATGGGAAATGTTTTTCGTATAAGGTCTCGGGAAACGTTCATCTTGAGACTTAATCATATTGTCTTGCAAAGTACCTAGGCTTTCTACATTTCATTTACCATGAGAGTATGTTTGGATTGTTTCGATGACATGTCTTATGCCTATATTATTTAGTGATATTCTTGGCTAAGTCTTGTGTATCTATTGGTTGATTGTCCTATTGTATTGTCTTCACTCGTTGCTAACCTCTTCGTTCATATGGATGCTAGTGGTGAGATGCAAGCCATCTAGCACCTATATGATTGCCAAGGTTGTCATTTGTAGCCTTGAGATCTATCATTGCCATATCTCTATTTGTCCACATATGATCATGATATTGCTTAACTTTCGCTCATTTGATTTATCGTGGAAGAATTATGTATGGTGTATGCTTAAATGTTCTATTTGTCTTTGTTTTCTTGTAATGTGGATGTGAGAAACCCGAGTTACTCCCAAATGAGCGTGGCCTTCAGTTTTAATGAATGAATAGATTGTCGTTTGGTGTTGCATAGGGTTTTGACTAGTGAGCTAGCGAGCACTGTGCTTACAACGATTCACCTTCACGTTGTAGTTTTATTGTATTTTTAAGTATCTTATTTGTTTTGTAGCGAGGGATCGGGATCCCTTGTATTTTATAAATTTGCATTTTGTATAAAATATTTCTTAAATAATCTAAAATTTGGTTTTTCATGAATTAATGACATTCACGGTTTTGTTTTTAAAGTTTTTAAATATATCGTATCTTTCGTTGCAATCTACATGTTTAGTTTATTGCCAATCACGGGGTGTCATATCCTTGACCACATGAGCTTTACATTTCATACTACAATAGGCTTAACATCCTACAATTACAAGAGCTTAACATCCCTCTGTCCAAGAGTTTAACATCTCTCAAACACATGGGCTTAACATCCCACACAACGAGGGCTTAACATCCTTCAAATAACACGATTATGGTTAGTCATGGGGTTAGTTGTTTATTTTACGCTAGGCCGAATTATATACTCGTGATAAATAATTAATAAAAGAAGGCGTAGGCGTATGCTTTTCAATTGGGCCGAACCACGTTAAAAGTCTCATTGTTATTATTTTCGTACCTTTATTATTAGTCGTTTGATTATCTAGTGTAGTTGTATATTTGATTAGCTTGTACTTAATCAATATAAGTTATAAGAATTATATATAATTGAATTAAATGTTAAAATTTTTACACGATATACTATATTCATCCCTTTCTAAAGTATATGTATGTAGGGGTATTGATATCTACGAATCGCAAGCATAATATGATGATGATTGTGTAATTATAAGACCATGTTCAACGAATAAGATGATTGAATTAATCTGGTGTGAAACACACATTTGTTCATAATTGTATTAGTAACAAATTTTTCAATATATATTATTTTGAATCGTTTAATTTGTTGTCATATGTAACAAATAGCACTTTTGAGCTGGAAAGAAAAGCGTGGGACAACATATGGCACTTGGGAACAAGTAATTTTATTTGAATATGTGTGTTCTCAGGTTGTTTCCCATTGCATTGACACAAATAGATGAAAAAACAAGACAAAGAAAAAAAGAAGTACTCCGTAATAATTAAACTAAAACACAAAAGGGCATAAGACATAGACAATATCCCTTGTAAAATCTTAATTAACACCTTTTCCCCATTTAAAATCACATTTTCATGAGCATCTCTCCCTCTTTGAGAAAGTAGATGTCATTCAATCTATGGCTCTTCATTTTTTTGATTATTCCCATCTTCCTCCTCTCATATCACCTGTCACAAACAAGTATAGTTACAAAAAATGTTTAGGCACATAATAAATCTTATCTAAATTCAAACTAACGCCGTTAATTAATTGTGAGTGGAGAAAAATAATACGAAAAGAGGGATTAAAATTTAAATAAGATATATTACAATAGGATAAGGGTTCACATCTAGCTAAACAATTATTAACATGTGTCCATTAGTCACATTTTAGAAAAAGCTCAAAAATATAAATCGAAATTTCAAAAATCGGCTAATTAA
Organism: Heliosperma pusillum; assembly: GCA_022085475.1. Taxonomy (NCBI): domain Eukaryota; kingdom Viridiplantae; phylum Streptophyta; class Magnoliopsida; order Caryophyllales; family Caryophyllaceae; genus Heliosperma; species Heliosperma pusillum. The sequence continues at coordinate 7,067 of JAIUZE010015907.1, read as the reverse complement.
TAATACGAGATAATAATTTGAAAAAGAAAATTAAATTTCTAACAACTAAAAATTCATGCTTACTAGAGAAATGACAGCTTTAGTTAGCCCTTCATTTTGTGGCCTTCAATCATCAAAACAATTCGTGTAATCAACCACCCAAAATCTATATTTTATACCTTTATTTCCAAAAACCCCTCCAGCTTTTCAATCAATACTATACATTTTCAATCATTTCAATCATTTCTATACATTTTTTTAAAAATTCATCTATTTTATTTTCATAAATATATAAAAAGTGTATTTTGTTTTGGGATCAACAAAGTTTGACATATCATTATTATTGATATGAATTTATTAGCTATAGTTAAAGAGATGGCAAAAATGCATTACTTGGTTCAACGGAATGTGTATCTTTAGGAAGAGTAGGCTGCCAAAAACCATAGTGGTTGGTGTATGAAGAGCTCTCCTGAAATTAAATAAAACAAAATTATATATTTATTCTTAGGAAAGTATCTTCATATTTGTGAAGGAAGAAAAACAACAATAAGAATTAAGAAATAAAATATATGGTTCATGGAAATACAAACAGTAGAATTCTTACTTGGAAATGACCTTCTGAAATTCCTTGTGGAAAGCTCATGAAATGGTCAACTGATGCTTGATTACAAGAAGGATTATCAAACACCTGCATTTTCACATAATCATCTATCAACAAACTAATTCTTTTGTTCTCCATTAAACCTCGAATATTCAAACAACCGTATGAAAAACGGATTTTAAAATATATGTTCGAGGGTAGTACAACATTAGTATCGAAATTAGGTACTAGAAGAATATGTTATTCTCGCTGGATAAACTATCGGGTATACATAATAGCCTGCAAAACACGCATATCAAGTAAGTCATTCATGGGTGACAGACCATATCAAGTAAGTCATTCATGGGTGACAGACTCGAAGTATAGAAGGCATAACCTCACGCAGTGGTTAACCAACTATTATGACCAATAAAGATATTTAGTGAATATTTAAGTGGTCTAAAAATAAACAGTTTTCATTAAATATATAAATTTAAGTGTAATTAAATTACCTTGGAGTAAGTAAGCGCAGGGGAGCTAGCAGTGTCATCAAGGTGATTATTACTGCTATAAGAAAGCTGGTGGTTTTGGTGATTGCTTAACTTGTGCTCTTTTCCTGATGATTTCTTGGATTTTTTACCACTACTCTTCTTAGATAATTTTACTGCCGTAGATAAGCAGTTTTCATTGCTACTTATACGGTAACTTTCATCTTGAGAAGCCATGGATAATTGTTGGGGACCTGAAGATGCATCCGAAACCATGGACAAATCCTCTTCTACATCATAACTATGTGTATGAACACTATAATTATAATTATATTCATTTCTTGGGTTATAGGATTCATCTAGATAACCTGTCCACCCGGATTCACTCCCGCTACTCCAGCCATAACCCGACATATTCATTTTATTATATATGTCAATGATTCAAGTTAACCGACTCCAAAATCTCGTGACGTAATATTGTTTTACGTACAAAAACGAGGTTTTATTTTGGTTGGGATAATTCGATAAGAGGCCGAGTAATGTAAGATTGTAAGGAATAGGGAAACTAAATAATGTATGATAAGTAATGGAGAGAGTTGTTGTTGTTGTTGTTGCATAGGTTGGATGTATATAAGTAGAGGGAGAGAAGAAGGATGGTAGGGAAGGTGAAAAGGGAGTAATATGAATGACATTATATGTATACAAAACATAGACTAAATTTGTCCTTAAGCTAAATATAATTTATGAGATGGTACTCACTTATTTTATCCCCATGCTAATGAATTAAAATTGCCAGTTGGCTTTGGGTCATTTTAATACGAAAGTGAGGGAAGAAAGGAGAGTAAGGGGAGGTGGGTGGGTAGGATTGGTTAGTGTCAACTAGTGTAGACTTGATGATTCTTCATTTCTTCCTACACTTTGATTATTGGTGCTCTTTTGGCTAAGGATCACATTTTCATAACTATTTTTCTTTTTTACTTCGATTTTGACTTTTGACTATTGACTCTTCTTCTGGCCTGGCCTTATGCATGGATTCTTGTGACGTGATATTTTTATTCGGGTAAATTACACATTCTTATAAGTGCATAGATAAGGAAGATTACACACATGTATTCTTGTGACGTGATATTTTTATTCGGTCAATTTTTATCCTTTTAATTTAGTAGAAAGTTCAAAAAGTAAGTGGGAAACCATTTATGATTATACTAAGTGGATGATAAAAGGATAATAGTCTCATTGGAAGATCACGTTACTCATAAAAAACCATCATATTATAGAAAAGAAAACAATTGACTGATACATCCAAAAAACGATTATGACAACAATTGACCGGAACGGAGGAAGTATGCCACCACCTTCTTTCGATATCAAAAATGGAAGAGAAGAGAGGAACGGGGGAACGAAAAAGGAGCGAAGGAAGGAGGAGGTCAAATAGTAGATGGGAATTTTCTTCCGAATCTTACGTGTGTTGGTTTGCTGAATTAGAACATTTTGGCTTGGAAGAGGAAAATGGAGAATTCCTTTAAGTCTCCCCTCCAAAGTCATCTACCCTTATTTTGCTATTTAAACAATCGAAATTACCTCCCTTCGATTCCCTCCCCCATCCTTTCCTTCCTTGTCATTCTATCCAAATAAGGTGTGCAACTTTGTTATCTAAAGGAATGGAGGCATTTATCATCACAAAAAAAAATCGTAAATAGGGAAGATAGGTGATGGCATGAATCTGAGGTACGAGCGCATAAAATTTTTATAATTCTATTCTGGAGATTTAATCTTTAATTAATTTCTCAATAATGGTATATTGAGTTATTTTCGCTATACTGGCGAAATATTAAGCAGCCGTAATTAAAATATGTTAACGTCATAAAGTATTATCAAACTGCAATTGCAACATTTAGCCCTCTATCTTATTCACGGCCTATATGTTGCACCACTTAACGAGTCATCAAACCTCCTTGTTTGTTTCGTGTTACATGATTTATTTTTGTATTGTGAAAGGTAAGATTTGTATTAACTTCAACCAACACACAGTTACATCACACGGATATAGCTTTTTTTTGTCATTTTGAACAATTGGAAAGCGAGTTAAAGTTACAAGCGGATAGCTCCTTTAGCTAATCTATGAGCTATCATATTGCAGTTTCTAGGAACGTAACAAAATGAAATACAATGGAAACTATGAACCATATTAAAAATGTTTTCAATGATGATATTCGTTCTATGATGAGGCCGATTAAGTTTAAGAACTTGGGATAACATCTGCAGGCAATCAGAGAAAAGAGAGATATGAACAAAGTTATATTTCAATGCAGCTTTTAATCCATCCCGAATAGCCAGAGCTTCAGCTTGGTCCGCACTTTTAGCTGCAAAACAACGGTTTTTATACCACGAAGCATCTACAAACAACTCAAGCTGAGAGGTTTTCTCCTGATAGCCCAGCCAAGACCAGCTTTTAATCCGCATCAGATTTCCTCCTGATAGCCCAGCCAAGACCAGCGGAGAGGTTTTTATACCACGAAGCATCTACAAACAACTCAAGCTGGTCACAATAATTCTTAGCAGAGATAAATGGAAAAGATATAATGTTTCTTATATCAATCAACTCATTATCAACAGGATGGTCATGTAACACTCCTTGAGGATTCAGCCTACCACTTCTGACTTTCTCAGCTTCTAATACCAGACTATAAGAGTTTTCATAAACCTTCATAACTCCATAAGGTGTGATAGGTTCCTCTTGAAAGATCTTTTTACATCGACACCCCCAAATAGTCCATAAGGTGCAAAGAAAGGAAAGAGCCAGCGACTCCTAATCTGGAAGTTTCTGAATCAGAGATAACCAATTTTTAATCCAAATTTGGATACTTAATTCTTTTCCGATATGAGCATGGATCCCTTAAACACTTCCGGCCCAAACTTTATTAGCAAACACGCAATCTCTAAAGAGGTGATCACATGATTCTATAGTCTGACTGTCGCAAAGATGACAATTAAAATCACCCTCAAAACCCCTTCTTATGAACCCTTCACCCACAGCAAGAGAATTGGTTAAAATCTTCCATAACAAAATAATCCATGACTTGGGACCTGGAGGGTGCCAAAGTTTCTTTCTAACGAACATCTTTAAACCGGCACCAACCCTAGTAAGATCTTTAATTGTAGCCTAAGCATTCCAAGAGAGGTTGAAAGCAATGGAATAACCCTTCTTGACATCATAAGAACCACTAATAGATTCCGTCCAGTAAATGGAGTCTTCAAAATCCCAACAGCTCAAAGGGATCGCCAAAATCTTAGCTACCCAATCAGGATCAAGAAACATACCAATCCGGTAAGAGTCCCATGAGTAGTTAGTAGTTAGTTTCATCTTTATAATGATTTAGTAGTTTATTTATCTAGGGTGTAGGGGAAACATGTTAGATTAGCATTTCTTATTGTTAGATTGTGGGCCATGTGAATGTTATATTGTTTTTATTCTATGCTTGTATCATATGTTAGTCTTTGCTCAAAGGCCACGGTTGTTAGACTATATTTGTTTAATTCTTTTCCCTAGAATGAAAGGCGGGAAGGGAATTAGACAAAGTATGAATAGTAGTACAACCTAGTAAGATTTAAAAGGTCGCTAGGGCATGTTCTATGGTATAGTACTCATCGCGACAAGGAAATCCAACATAGACATTTATCGACTTCACAACCCTTTTTTTGACAATATTATTGTTATTCATTCTTATTATTTGCTTTACTTTATCAAACCAAACTCATTCTTATTGTTGTTATTTGTTGTAAGCCTTTTTTTGACAACAACATAGACATAGACATGCGTAACCCATATCCCCTAGATTCGCATTTATATTGTTGTTATTCATTCTTATTATTTGCTTTACTTTATCAAACCAAACTCAATCAATAAATCGACCTTTATAGAATTTACCTCATGACAGCCTATTTAGAAAGTCTCATATCCCTGTGATCGAGCTCTACATCCCTAACTTCATTTATTTGTTGTAAGCCTAGCCTAGGGTAATTGACGGGTTTTATAGACACTATATAAAACCGACAAAGTAACTACTTTTAACCTTACTAAGTACCGAAAAACAACTAATAAATAAAGCGATGAGTAAGGGTCAAACCCAAAGGAAGGTGGAATGCTAATGGTGTAAAGGTGTTTAATTAAAATGATTTCTAATGAAACAACAATACAGCAATAAAGATGGGGGTTTAAGATTGAGTCAAATGTGACAAATGCAAACAAGAGTAAAGAACAAGTAAGCAAGTAAAAGATGCAATTAATCAAGTTGACAAAGGTCTTAACCCAATCCACCTGTTTTCCTCTAATGATTGATCCTAGACACAAACCAACCTCTTATTATCTAAATCACCCTACTATGGAGGAATCCTCCTAAATCTCCTTAATATAAGCCAACAACAAGGAAATCACACTTAATTGATGACTCAACTTATCAACTAATCAAGTAGAAATCACATACGTTGATTAAATGACAAGAAGATAAAGTATGACAGATCTAATAGGGGTAATCAAACACAATGAACACAACTAATGCCTAATTACAAATTAATCCCTTTATTATGAAACAAGTTAGGAAGAAATCACATTCACTAACTCAAAACACAAGTTGTTGGTTAAGATAGAATTGTAAGGAAAACACACTTAACAATATCTAACAACAAATAGATAGATTAATGACCTTAACAAGGTTAAAGATGCAATGAAATCACACTTAATAATTTAACCAAGTAATAAACCAATTGCCTAACATTAACACAAAGAGATTAAGAATAATAATGATAAATATAGGAATATTAGAGTCTCTTACAACCAAAAGATTCAACCTTTGGGATTGGATTAAGATGAAAGGATTAGTTCCTTATTCTAAATCTAGAAAATAAAAAAGATGAATAAATCCCAAGATTACAACTTTGATTAAACTTCAAGCATAAGATGATGAAAACCTAATGTTATCATCTATTTATAGTCTAGTCTTAATATAGAGTAATGGGCCTCGATTGTAAGTAACACGGAAGTAAACTTATTCTCTTTTGCTCACCTTGGAAACCATCGGCCATAGGGCATAGTGAGGGGACAAGCATGTCATACTTTTCCACTTATAAAAAAGACAAGGTTATGCTTTAGGTTGGTTAGGGCATTAAGTGTGTCTTAGAATTAAACTATAAACCATGAACATCTAAATCCCTACCCACCCAAAACCGGTATCACCATGTAATATAAGTTCCAATTTTAACTTTCACATTTTGTCATTTGTCACAAGTGTGACATATGACAAGTTGTGTGTAATTGAACTTATAAAATTATATTTAACAAATTAAATACAATCTTATAACAAATAAATTACACTTAATATTTGAAGTGACAATCTATAATTACATGTGTGTAAAATGGTTTATCTCATGTATAGTTAATATAATTACACTTATTGTAATTACATTTAACCAATCACTCTTATCTCTAATGTTTCATAAACATTATACAACTTTGGTAATATAAGATTTTATTATCAATATGTATCTTATTTAATCATATTATAATAAGATGTAATTCTCATATACAGATTGAACTCATTCAATCTAAGCGGATTAATTAATCTGTATCATCATACAATTAATTAGTTTATGATTTGGGAATCGGCCTTTCGGTGTGACCTCAAGGGATCAACTGATCACCGCCGTCATACGCCACTAATGTCAAACTCTAGCAAGCCAATCATTACCGATTAATGTGGATCAGTTGACTATAATGTTAATCATCCATTTGTATTCTTCTTAATGAGATTTAATTAAGTGATCGCACTATTGTTGAGGACACTTACTCCAACAATCTCCCACTTGTTCACAACAAGTGTGCGTCACAAATTATCTTGTCCCATTGTACATCTCCCACTCAATGCAAGGTGTCTTGCAGGTCGTACTTGCATGTGATCATATCTTGAGTGGTTTCCTCGATCTGGAGAGTAACTGTCTGACCGGAGTTATCTACCATAGATACC
>JAIUZE010015906.1:0-13517 GCA_022085475.1 Heliosperma pusillum | reverse complement strand
TCCTAGTTCGGATGACCCGATCACCATCTATTGTGATAATAGTGGTGCCATCTTCCAGGCTAAGGAGCCTAAGTCCAGTAACAAGTCTAGGCATGTAAAACGGAAGGCTCACATGATCCGAGATTACGTGGAGCAAAGGGAAATAGTGATAGACAAGATTGCTACGGATGATAACGTCGCAGATCCTCTCACTAAACCATTGAGATATGATACGCATGAAGGGCACGTTATTTCCATGGGAATCAAACGTGTTCCTGAGTTGTATTAGTTGTTTTATATGGAGTAGACACCTGTATCTTTTTCATAAAAACTATCTATGAAATCATCGTTTTGTTTTATATTTTGTTTTTCATGTGGGTTGTACTGACAACATTGAACACCACAAAGTGAACTAAATTACATTATATTTGTTTTGGTCCGTAATCGCCTACATGAGCTGATAACTCTGGCAATTATTCTGTGAAGTCGATTGATGGTGGGTTCAACGAGCCATAAGTCAAACAGTTGACTGATCGATCACATATGCGAGTTATAATGATACCTCGCAGGACAATTTTGTGACAACGTTATGGAGTCCTAAATGTTTCAGAAACATTAGGTGCCAGGTCGTGGATAGGACGTCCATAGTGTTCCTAGAGTCGATTCTTTTGACTATCGACTGTCTCTTGAGATTAAGGCAGTTTTTGGGTGACTTTGGTTTCTTTCTCATGGTCGACCGTAACAGGAGGCTAAGTAGATTTTTACTGGGTCATTTCATACTGCGCTTGTATCTGCAAGATTCGAGTTGAAGAAAATATCCAACCTTTATCAGGTTATGTTATTTCTCAGGGCCACTCGAGGAGTTGTAACTGAAATGCATGGCCATGCTCGAATAAAGATTCGTTTATCAGTTAAGTTACTCTCTAGTCGAGGAAACCACTCTTGATACTGATCACTTGTAAACTACGACCTTTGTGAATACGGACTTTGCAAATTGGTTCACATTGAGTGGGAGAAATTTATTATGGATATGAGAATCGGTTATCGCACATACACTTGTACGGACAAGTGGGAGATTGTTGGAGCCAGTGTCTTCCACAGTTAGTGCAATAACATAAATAAACTCTGTTGGTTCACAGGGTATACTTTGTATAATAATCAGTTGATTAACGTTTATCAATAACGGTTGGCTCGCTAGAAGTTTGACGTTATTGTCATTTTATTATGGCGGTGATCAACTGGTCCCTATAAGTCACACCTATAGGATGTGTCTGAGAGATGTGATTATATGAATAATATAGTCATATTGATGCCTTATACGACTAAAAGGTTAGTTAATGTACTTGACTAAAAGGTTAGTCAAAAATGATGATGATAGACGGATTAAACTGTTAATTCGTAAATTGAATATAAACTGTTATATTTAATTAATGTAAATATTGTTAGCTTAAACGAACTAATCAGTTAATTCGTGATTAAATATAAACCGTTATATTTAATTAAGCAAATGTATTACTCGTAATAATTATTGTAAATATTGTCAGACATGTATTAATAAATTGACTGCAAAAGGTTGAGTGGACTTATTAATAAGATGACGATATTAGTGACGATAATTATAATAATACAATGGATGTTATTTACTAGGTATGACCGAAAAATATGAAGCAATAAATGGATATATCTACTCGGTCCAAATCGGTTTGGAAAGGATCCTACTTGCAATTTCTTATTTTAGGAAAACCTAACTAGTATGATTAGGTGAGAATAAAAGAAAAATACCTAGGGTTTTGGCAAGAGATGTGACGGCACAAAACACAAAACTAGGGTGATTTTTCTCTCAATTTTTCTCTCTAGATCTATCATCAAACCTCACATAAAATTAGCGGTAATTTTGTATAATCGTTCTAGCACGATTAAGGCATATCAAGGAGCATTTTGGGTGCAACTAGTAGGAGATATCATACTTTTGATATTGTTCTTAGGCCAATTTGCAAGGACCAAAGGTTGATTTTTATCTCTTATTTATATCGTTATTTTCATATATGACTCATTATTTCGTATCTTATAATTTTGTTATAATCCTGAAATTTAGAGGTGAAATATACGGATATTTTCCCACAAGGGGGACCAAGTTTGATAAGACGATACTTATTGGTATTTATACCCCTTATCTGTATATTTTTATGGTCGTCTATCGTATTATTTGAGTTACTTAATACTCATTTGTTAATTGCGGTATTTTACTACTTCAATATTATTTTGATCGTAAATAAGTTAAATTATAATAATTATGGATTAATAGGTGGTGGGCCGATACAGTACAAGACCATTTGAAATGCCGAGGAAATAACAGAAGTGGGCTTTATGTAATTAAGTGGATCGAAAGCAAATAGAAAGCCCATCAGATTGATGCCATTTGCACGTGGGCTACAAAGCCAAACTTACAAGTCTACAAAGACAAAACAAAGGCTTAGATTAGAGGAAAGTGAACAAACTTAAAAGAAAACGCAGCAGCACTACTCTTTCCGAAAATCAATCCCCAATTTCAGTATAAATACCCGTCCCAATACCTTAATAAAAATAAGCAAGTATATAATATATAAACCCAAAATCTTTGGTGAATTAATCTTTCAGTTATAAATCGTTAATCGTTCTGACAATATCTGTTTAACTGTATTCTTTTTATGCTCGTTTTAATTGTCATTTGATTATAGCTAGTTGATTAATTTGGCGCGGCGTTAGATTAATTAACCGAGTAGCAACTAGTTTATTTTAGGACTGCAATGATGTCACTAAATTAAGCTAGGAGTATAAATGGATGTGTTAATTTCTTGAGTCTTGACAACACTTCGGTAATTAATACGGTTAATGAGGTCTTTCTAATTCGTAATGCGGCTAGTCGGTTTACGTAACTTTGAACCTTGCGTATAATTGGATAGCTAGTATCCGTAGTCGAGCGGCTCGCTACTGGTTAAAAGTAAGGATTGATAGGGAGAATTTAGCGGCTAAGTTCTTTACAGTTAACTTATTGTTAATCGAATATTTGCTAGACGAGTTGACAACGTAACTGATATATTAACTTAACTAGGAATTATGAGCTTAACGGATGCTTGTTTCATTTATATCTATTTAGCTTACAATATTTAAATCACTAAATGAAACCACCAAATTCCGTAAATATGTTAATAGCCGTAAATAATAGTGTTAATATGTAAGTTAGTTGATAAACCACATAATAGTTAATTAGTTTTATCAATCTCTCCGTGGGTTCGACTCTACTTATCCTTTACTAAGTTTATATTTTTGAGGTTAAGATAGGTATTAAAAATTGTTAATTTGTATGCGTAAACGACACGTATCAAATTTTGGCGCCGTTGCCGGGGAGATTGATGTTAAAATTAATTTTGTGTAGTTTGTAAATTTAACAGTAACTTTCATTTAAATATACACATGTTTCCTAACATTGTGTTTGCTTTCTTGTTCCGTCCTATTTTTGAATCTGGTCATACTAATAACTTCCTCAAATGAGAATTGCTCGAGTAAATCTCTTTATTTGCTAGTTATATGCATATGTTGCATGTTGTATTGAGGACACAGATGTTGATTTCTGACTTTTGGAGGTAATACTTATCTACGAAATTCCCCCACATTTGTGAGGTCAATTATCATATATTGTGAGGCTTTCCCTTCTGCATTCATAATGGTTAGGAGCTCTTATGCTATTAATATTACTTTTGAATATTTTTAGGACAATAGGTGAATATTGTTGAGCTGAATCTATGAAATGGAGAGTCCTATTTATTCTTGCTGTTAATAATGATCAACAAGGTAGAGTACATGGAGCTTAGAAATTGTGCACTTACTGAGTTGGCTAATTGATCGAATGCTCACATGAATAAATTTTGAGATTTATAATGGTATTTGATATGAATGTGAAAACTTTGAGAGTGTGCATATTTGGGAACGAACTATGGGTTGAGTAACATTTTTTTTGCAGGGATTAGTAGCCGAGCTAACTATATGATTTCTGTTTTACGTTTGCTTGACTTGAATTATCTCCATTATTGCTTATCATCTGAACCCCTCCTCTTTTATTACTGTCCCATTTAAAAATATTGTGCCTGGCAGTTGAGCCTAAGTATGGGGGAGGGACTGTTTTCAAGTATAGAGTATAGACTGTTATCAATTGGACTAAAATTGCCCTCTGCCTTCTACGGTACTGTTTAATTTTGATAATCTCTTAAATTATATGCCTCATATGGAATATTGGTACGTTGTGCAATTATTTTGAATGGATGCTACTGGTTTAATTTTGATATCCACAGATACTGTTTCGATTTCCGGATGGGAATGCAAGGATGAAAGGACACATATATGATAATTCTTGCCATACAAACATGTGTAAATTTGACTTATCAGAAGAATAGCAAGAAAAGCATGTACTTTCATAAGTACTTAAAGGAGGTTGTCAAGCTATCCGTGAGTAGCCAAAGGGATGTCATTACCTACAGTTGGAAACTTTACATTATAGGGCAGAGCAGCCTCACATATGGTACAAATTTATAATTTGGTTATTTGGCACGATGAGTAGATGGATGAACGATGGTTGAGGAACGTTTTTTTTTAGAGAACTTAGTAGTGTGGCCAGCTACTTACTTTCTGTTTTACGTTTTCTTGATCCTTAGTATAATTCACCGTAACTAATCGTCTGTCCTTCCGTCTTTATTCTATTCCCTTAGCTAAAAATGTGAGCACTAAAGTTGAGTCTAAGTGTGGGAGGGGACTGTTTGTTTAACAGACCTTTCAGCTGATGGCAGGGACATAGAGTTGACTGATTCTTGAGGGTAATAGAACTATGTCAAGCCACGACCTTAACCAAGGCGCTTTTGGGAGGCAGCCCAAGCTTTTACTTTTATTGTTTTCATGTGTGTTCAATTTTATATGCTTTATTTATTACTTAGTCGAGTCGGCTTAAGTGCCTCCCCGAGTTTCGCAACCTTTGTAGGGGGATGTGAATAGTGTCGGTTGCAAAAAAAAAAATTAGAATAGGTAAAGAATAAAAGTATTTCACTTTTTGAGTGATATGGGATATTTCGTTTCCTCTATACTTCTCTTGTCTTTGTCGACATGCCTATATTTTTGCAGGAGCACGAGTATACATAGCTAGCGCATCCTTATATACTATTATTTTCGACTTGACATTTAAGGAGTGCAATCGAGGAGGGAATCCTGCTACTGAGTTCTAATGCTTATATGGGAAGTTCGTCAAGCACAATATGTTATTTCACTGGAGTTCATTGGGGCTTATTGAGCAAAAGACGCAATAAAGGATGCATAAAAGACTCTGGCAGCAGGTTTATGGCTATGTCTACAGATGAATCCGCTCAGTGTTCTTTCCCTCTTATTTTTATTACATGCTGAATTTGTTAATCTCGATGTCCATATTCGACATCGAGGACGATGTCGAGTTTAAGTGTGGGGGAGAGGGAAGCTATAAGCCATATCTTGATATTTTCGGTAAATTTTAAATTTTTGTGTTGCTGCTGTCTCTGTTTTTTAGGCATTATCAGTTCACATTTGTCTTAGTGAACATTGAATATGGAGTGAAAACTTAGTTATAAATAAATCAACAACTGTGGGTTGAATGCTTTGGCTAGAATGTATGTTTGAGTGCTGATAACTAGAATTTTGACAGTATATAATGGATGTTGTGTGTTGATGTTGAATTATTATTGGTTATTATCACTTTGTTTCGAAAATTGCTTGGTCCGAGTTTTCAAAGTTAACAACCTCGCTCTCTGTTTATTGGACAAACTAGATTAAGGGAGTCGACGACAAGCTCTAATCTAACAACTTTTCAAAAATACTAATTATAAAAAAATTATTTTCACTAATATATATATAAAAATAAAAAAAATATCTTGAAGTCGTGTGTATATGAGTTTTTCCTCCATTTTGGACTTGGATTGATTAATTAGGTGACATACATATTTGAAGTCTCCTTTAAATTAGAATTATAAAGCACGTAATTTGGATACCTTATTTACACTTTTCATTGACTCTAGTGTGTGGATGTAAGCCGCTCTTTTAGCCAATTTACTTTCATAGGTGACTCCTAATCAGGGCTTCAGGAAGATTATTTGACCTCATTTAAACAAAAAAATTTCTATCCGGTGGTTCGTGTAGTTAGATCCTTAGGGGAACCTAGTCTTGTACTGGGAGAATGCCTAATGACTTGTCCGGATGTGGCGGGATCCATTGGTCGAAAGCTCGCTACAAGGGTCACTGGATAGACGGTTACGAACATTGGACGTTGGAGGTTGTGGGAAGAAAAGGGAAAGTTGGAAAGAAAAAAGGAAAAAAACAGAAAGAAAAAGGAAAAATACGTGAAGAGAAATGAAACAGAGAAATAAGAGATGAAATAAAGAAGTGAATATATGTTGGTGGTTCTGGTGGTCAGTTTATGTTGGAGTAAGTGTCCTCCACAATAGTGCATTGATATAATAAATCTCATTTGGAATATACGTGGCATGATTAGTATATTTTGATACTCCACGTCAGTTGATTAACCTAAATCGGTAACGCTCGGCTGACTAGAGTTTGACGTTACTGTCGTATGACGGCGGTGATCAACTGATCCCTTTAGGTCACACCTATAGGATGAGACCCAAATAGAATACTAATTATTTGTATACGATACAGTTTAATTAGGGCATTACATATATTTGATATGTACGTTTAGTTAGGAGAGTTATTTATTGAAAATTGAGTTAGGAACTCATTCCACTTAAGTTTATTAGGCAATTATACGATAACTGACTGAATAAATTTTACGTCTTATTTTAATACGATTAAATAAGATTTAATTTAGTGATTAATCGTTGATTCATTAAATTAGTTGAGGTAATGCATATATTTTGAGGTAGAGGTAATTAGTTAATTATATTTACAAGGAGTTGTAAAATAAATTAACTGGGAATTGTGGGATCCATTATATATTGATATAATGGTAAAATATCACTTAAAAGTTAAGTACATATTGTTTATTAATTTGTGTCATATAATTGTTATATGATCAAATTAACACTTAATTATACAAGATAATTAATCATATGATTAATAAGTATTTGTGGGACAAATATAAAAAAATCAAAATAGTCCATTGTGGACTCATGTGCACCGGTTTTGTGTAGACAAAATCACTAGTGATTTTGCTCTACAAATTCCACGCTCCACCATTTGATTATGACATGTATGACACATGATCATTATCATTATACAATCTCATACACTACCTATTTGCATGGGAATAAAACATGAGCAAAATAAGAGCCACAAGGGCTAGCACCAACCGGCCATATGGCCTTTATAAGTGAACAAGAGTTGTTCACAATTTGACCACTTCATTTTTTGCTTATTTTCACTTCTCTTTCTAACTCAACAACTCTCTAAAACTCACATGCATACTAATATTCATATCATATTACTAGAGTAGTAATACTATAATATTAGTAGTATTATTTCTTACTTATTATCTAGTTAATAATAAGCTAAGATAATTTGGGTTTAGTATTGGGTGCAACAAGAAGGAGACCTTCTACTTTTGAGGTTGTTTCTATGGAGGATCATCCATTAATTTCATGCTCAAGAACAATAAGAAGGAGTTCTTATTGTGCCCATATTGAACCGAAAATTCCCAATGTAAGGATATTTTCGTCTTATCTTTTCTTTTATACTTTTATATTTGCATGCATGATAACTAGATCCTAAATCATTAAGTTAATGTAATTTAATGAAATAATTAGAGGAGTATAATTAGAGGTCTAGGACTTTCATGTGGTATCAGAGCTCAATTGTTACTTGCATGTCGATTTTAAGCATTAAAATCGAGTTATACGATAACTTGGGTAAAATTGAAAATTTGTGTTAAAAATTGGCTTGCACGAAATTTTTCATTTGCATGCATACCTACTGACCTCAAAATGGTTGTGGTCAAATTTGGTGATTTTAGGGATTAATTTGCTATTTATTTTGATTTATGGCCTTTAAATCATGTTAATATGCATGTTTTATGTTAAAAGTAAACTAAAAATAGTTGCATGTTGATTCTGGCCATGAAATTCTGATATAATCTCACATGCATGTTTTACATACTGTATGTAAAATTTCGTGACTTTTAATTAAGTTTTGCATGATTATTGATTTTTATGAGATAAAAGTCAATAAAGTGAGATTATTATGATCATAAAATTGAAACGTCGTTTTCTGGTCTTGAAAATTTTTGGTACATTTTATAATCTGATTAATATTATCTTGGTGAAACTTTATAATTTGTTTCACTATTTTACTATATTTAATGGTTTTTATTTGATAAAACTGTTGAATACTATGTTATTTATTCATAAATTTATTCAAAATTTTTGGGCAAATTTTTATAGTTTTTAGAGTTCCTGGAAATGTTTCAGAATGTAAAAAATTTTTGGTTTTAAATTTGTATGATTTTTATATTTTAT
Organism: Heliosperma pusillum; assembly: GCA_022085475.1. Lineage (NCBI taxonomy): Eukaryota > Viridiplantae > Streptophyta > Magnoliopsida > Caryophyllales > Caryophyllaceae > Heliosperma > Heliosperma pusillum. The sequence continues at coordinate 5,022 of JAIUZE010015906.1, read as the reverse complement.
TTTGGGTTTATTTCATAAATGTTATGATTAAACCTCTATATTTAGCAAATACGATCAATTCGAACTAATTAAATACAAAAAAAGTTATTTGGGACTAATTTTGAGTTCTAAATCAGTTTAGATAATTAGTTTGAGCTTAAATACGATTTAAGTATTGATTAGTGATTTTTAATGGTTAAAAATCGATAAAATCCATAAACCCGAGCTTGAATGAGCATGATAAGAGTTAAGGGCGATTTTGGCATATTTTTTCAGCATTTTATTTATGTTTTTATGGTTAAATGAATGAAAATCATTTGTTTAAATTTTAATGCAAGTTGTACTTAGTATGGCCTAGATTATTTTTATTGGTATTACCCGAAATGTAAAGGAATACCGATTCGGTTGTAATTTTATTTGCGATCTCGTATCGCCGTTTGTAATAATTTAATTTAATTTTCTAGATCAAATGTATAATAGGATTTTATTTGTATCTTTTGTAATTAATTATTATGAAGACGGAGATTCCCGAAGTCGGTGTTCCTAAAGACGGTGCCATGTAGAGGCAAGGGGCTAAGGAGTTGGTTTCCGATTTTGTAATCTACTAGTTAATTAGATTAAGCTAGGTGGCCATACTAGGATTTATTATTTGCTTGCTTTATGTTTTTTTCGTTCATGCCAAAATCGCCAACATGCATTTTTATTTCTCGATTGTCAATTCAAAGTTATTCAAAATTTACCGACTTAGTTCGCTTATAGGGAATTAATAACTAAATTGACAAGACCTCTCACATAACTTAAAAAATTTGAGATTTAGTGTGACACCCTCAAATTTGCGGAAAGAAAAAAAAATTATTTAAATACATAAAAGATAATAATACATAACGAAGGTGTCATAAATAAAAAGGGTCATTACAAAACGAAAATAATATTATACAAAAGAAATATACAAGACGGGAGACATATCTCCCGTATAAATACGGAAATAAAAGAGTGTATAATAATATACAATCTAAGAACCGAATATAGGTCCAAGGTAAATACTTCGCTCGCTAGCTCGTCAATGTACCCCAAATATGCATCACCACCTGTTCGACCGCATTAAATATAAACACGGAAGCCACAGTCAGTGGGGAGTAACTCCGAGTTCTCCCAGCCACGAAATGTCGAGTTTAATAAAACATGAATAACATAAAAGCAATGTATATGGAAAATACAAAACTTTAACATATATGATATGCTTTTCATGTTATGAAACAATTAACTAACATATAACCTAGCATATGAAAGCTATCATGTGAATCCGATAATAAAATATAACACGAGGTAGGGAAGCTGGTATGCTGGCTCAGCGGTTACATGTAACATGGCCATGATACACTCAAACCCTAATCAACACGTAATCATGTGAATCAGTTAACAATCGGTAATCCAAACTCTATCAACCTTAGCCGGCTTGCATCTCACCTTCTAAGATTCATAGAATCATACAAACATGAAAGACCAATACTTCTACAAACAGGCATAAGTTCTTAGCACAGTCAATAGTCGACTTCTGTAACTCGAGGCTATACCACAAGGTAGGAAAACATCCTAGTCCTAGACTGATCAGACCTAGCGACAACAGCTATTCCATTCCCCGTCTCATGACATAACCGTACACGAGAACTCTACTAGGCGACCCCCTAAGCAGAGATGGCTAGTACTTAAGCTGGCTCCGTTCCCAAAGTGGATAAGGCAGCCATGCCCCGACTTGGATATAAACCCACCAAGCCGAGACACAAAAGCTATCAAGCGATAAACTCCGTATGCTCGTTAAAGATAGTATGGCCTACCAATGTCATGGTCCAAGATACTCATTTAGAATTAGAATGGTCAAGACGCCATATACTCATAATTCCTATGGGTACTTAGTCCACACGACATATATCATACAATCAAACAGTCACGGGAAAAACTTCCTATCATGTGACTAATTGCATATAAATCAATAATCAAATATCATATCGCCTCATATCTACTAAGGCTCATTCATTCATTCATTAAATACAACCTTACTTGAAGACAAATCCCCGACCCGAGTCCCGCGACGGGTCATCAGTCAAAACGGGGCTGACTAGATCTTAGTTTGACCAAACCCGTTTGGTCAAACCGGCTAGAAACAGAGTCTTTACCACATAGACTTGATCATAAAAATCAACATATTCATTACATGTTATTTTATTAAAACTTCTAACATGTGAATTATTAAATATTACGAAAACCCGTTTGACTTAAAGGATGGAAATTTAAACTATAATCCCGTATCATAATTTCTAACATGTGAGAAATAATAATTATATGAAAAACCTTTTTAATTAAATATTTTACTTATTAACATTTCCCACTTGCTAAAATTACAAAACACGATAAATTAACACTAAACTCAAAAACCGTCACAAGTCCCAAAGTGGGACCCACGGGCTGATTTTGGGCCAACTTGACACGGGCCTGGACTGGGCCCCACAGCTGGTTTGGGCCTGTTTTAGGCTGTTTTAACGACTTTACTAAAACCGTTTCCTAATATTTCCCGCATGCTTTAACATAATTAAAACCCGTCAAAACAACAACAAAACAATCAAACATCGACACAAACACCAAGGACCAACACCGGACCAAATCCAGACCGGGCTGGACCGGCCTGAACCGGTCTGACCAGGCCTGAACCGGCCGCTCTGGTTCGGTTTCCAGCCCTCCTTTCCGGCCACCCTACACGGTCCAAACAACCACCACTCCAATTAAATTCTAACATGTTTTTAATTAACAACATCCATTTTTAACAACCAATTTAACAACCATCCATACAAAAGCATGATTATGAACAAATCATAAAAAGATGCCAAGAACACTAACATATTAAAAATACCATACCACATGAAAATCATAACCACTTATCATGTTACTAGTAAAAATCCATAAATCATAATAATATGAACAAAAACGAAAGATGAACCAAAAACAAAAGAAACAAAAGCTATGTAACATTAATTCGTCGAGTAACTCGGAATCGTTACCTAGCTAGCAAAATCAAGTAGCACCAAAATAAGAAGTAAAGAAAAACCCGTCTACTAATCTTCACACAAAATATACGAGTCACCAAACTCGTCTTCAAAATCTTCCCCTATAAGAAATGACAAGAAAAACATTATTAGAATTTAAACTTGATTTTCCATAATTAAATGTTGAAAACGATTTTGTCGGATTTGAAATTAAACCGTACTTGAAGATGGAGAGCGAGGAGGAGATTCTAGAAATATAAGTTAGGACGGATTTTATTAAGAAATGAAGGTTTTATGATGATTTTGCTCAAGAACGACGAAGAACGGATGAAGAACGCTCAAGAACGATGAAGAACGATTAAAGAAAGTGTTAATTTGATCTTAATTTGATTTATTGTAAAATGAAAAGTTCTTAGTGAGTAAGTGTGGTGTGTGGGTGCCGTGTAATTATAGGGAAAATAAAGAGTCGGGTTTTGAAATTGTTGTTACGTAATTGACTCAGGTTTAATAATTATTTTACGGTAATCGATTAAATATAATTCGATATTAAGTTAATTCCACTAAATATCTAGATATCATGATATTGTAATCAAAAGTAATGAAAATATCAAGGCCTAAGAGAGGACCAAGGAGCCGTGTGGTATGGTGCTTGTCGGGTCTGATTTCGAGCGTTTTGCGTAATTTTCGTTAACTGATCGATAAAGTTAATAAATATCTAGATATTATTATTAGTTTAATCAAAACAATTAGAATATCTAATTGTGAGTGGAAAACCTGACAATGGGCGGGTGACATCATGCCAAAGTCGAGTTTCGATTTTGTTTCGGGATTTGCGATGACTCGGAATAGTTAAATGACGTTCGGTTAAAACCGTAAAAGTTATTCTTTAAATTCCGAATAAATTCAAAATAATTATATTAAATTATGATAAATCTTAATAAATCTAAATAAAAAATAAATCAAAAATATATTTTTTTAAATAAAATTTCGGTCTTCAACTTACCAGTCGAGTCGGGAAAAGTCAACGAAAGTCAAGGTCGACTTAAAAGTCAAGAAAAGTCAAAGATGACTTAAAAGTCAAGAAAAGTTTATGACGACTTAACAGTCAAGAAAAGTCAATGACGACTTTAAAAAGTCAAGAAAAGTCAAAGACGACTTAAAAGTCAAGAAAAGTCAAAGATGACTAAAAACGGGATTTTCATGAAATCTCTCAGAAATTCCAAATACGAACTCGGAATTTTAAAATACGACTCGAAACATAAATTCTATTTTAAAAAAAACTTAACCTTGCTGGAAAGTATCCTTAAGAAATTTTACTAGAAAAATGGGGTACTTTTCTCCGATTGCGGGTTGTTCCAATCAACAACAATCAAACACAAACCCCAACATCACACCCACAAAACCAACAATCACCCACAAACCGTTACAATCAAGCACCCCCTCAAGAGCATCACAACACAACCCCCCTTTTAAAAAGTTTCGTCTTCGAAACTTAGAAGAAGGAAAGTAACATATTGTAGGTCTATTCAATTTCAAAAACTTAAGAAAATATATTTTGTAAAATAAAATCCAGGATCTTATTCAATGGAACGGAAGGTTCCTCGTCTGGCAGTTAAGAACATCTCGTCGCCGAAGTCAACGACTTAAAAGAGAACATTTCGCATCAATAAATGAGAAACTATATCGAACCTCTCCAATACAAGTGGAGTCTCACGTCCTCAACACTCTCCTTGGCGGTAAAAATAGCTTGAAATCATAAAACATTTCCAAAAGCTTTTAGTTCGAAAATTTCATAGTAACGGTAATAACTCTATTATCTATGCCTAAAATTTCTAACTAAAGCTTATAGTAATCTATCTAAGAGAAATGATAATCGATAGAAGGAACGGTATAATCGAAAGAATAAATCGAATAGAAATAGGAAAGAAAGAAGGAGATTTACCTCAAGCAAAGAGCTCGGGATATTTAGCTAACATTTTAGCTTCGGGTTCCCAAGTTTCTGATT
>JAIUZE010015904.1:0-14046 GCA_022085475.1 Heliosperma pusillum | reverse complement strand
CCTACCAGGAGGAAATTAGTCTACATAGGCGAAATGTAAGCATCGCGTATGAGTTCAGGGAAATGTGATCCCGTGGATGCCTATTAATCATACTTGCCATGTACACGATGCTAGTGCGTTTCATTTACCGTGAGATTTGTCGTCTTTGTGTCATTGTCTTTGAATGCGTGATTTCATGATTGTATTCATGGTCATTGCATGACTGACACCGTCATTGTCTTGGTTCGTGAATGGATGATAATAGGTTGGATATTAGGTGATCATCGCATGACTTGACTGGTTTGTCTGTCGAGTCTCAATCTTATCAATCTTATACCGCTAACGGTGAGATGCAAGCCCTAGTGAGCGTATTCGATTGCCTAAGAGTGTCTTTCCCGAGTCTTTGAATAACATGATGGTTACGTATTTGATTTCTATATGATCTTATCATTATATCTCGTATTGCCTATCTATTCTTATTGCAACTCACATGTATATATATATATCTGCATGTTTTACTTTCGTATTACCTTATGTGTACGTTTGATGTAATATGGCTGGGAGAACCCGGAGTTACTCCCCACTGACTGTGGCATTCATGTTTTTCATGGATGAACAGGTTGCATGCTATGGCTGACTTTTTGGATCTGATATTTTGGGGTTCGGGTGTGAGCTAGCGGGCGTTGTCCCTGGAAGTTCACCTCTAGACGATAGTAGCTAGTTTTGGTTAAACACTTGTTCTTTGCTAACATTTTAAGAGACCCCGTCTCTTTATTGTATATTCCGTATTTAGTTTGTAATATTTTGACACACCTCGTGTTATTTAACTTGCATGTATAAAAGTTTTTAAAAACTACCTATTTCCGCATTATAATTCACATGCTTGTTTGATTTATTATTCCGCATTCGCGAGGGTTGTCACACATCATCTGCTTTATTGTTTTTGTTTTGATTTGCTTTTATTTTGTTTTCATTTATCCTTTTTATTAGTTTAGAAATCAAAACCCCAAAACCCAGATACTCGTTAGATAAGACCCAATTGCAAGACATTTCACATTCTATAGGAAACACCATCTCCCTGCGGATCGACCCCTACTTCCCTAATTACATTAATTTGTTATTAGCCTAGTCTGGGTAATTATCTTTGACCAGGGCTTGCGACATGCCTGATCAAATTTTGGCGCTGTTGCCGGGGAGCACGGTTTAGTTTTCCTTTTTCTTGTGATTTTTATTGCAATTAGTTTTATCTAGTCTTTAGGAACCCAAATTCTTTCAGACGTCTCTTGATTTTTCATCTTAGCTTTTCAATCTTATGCCCAGACTAGGGACCCCTATCTCTTTAGACCTCGATCTAGAAAGGACTCTGCGTAGGAAACGAAAGCTATTCAACAAAATCTCAAAAGCATCTGATACTTCAAGTTTAGACCATATTCGTGGGAATTACTCGGATATTTTATCTAATCTTGAAGGAGAAGAAGATCCATTCTCATCTCCATTCTCAAAAACCTATCAACCTTTAAACAACACTCCATCTTCATCTTCACAAAAGAAAATGGTTCGACTTTCAGACCATTCTAAACCAACTGCAGATACACCCCAAATCACAGCCCAAAACTTTGAAATCAAACCTGCCTTCATCAATTTAATAGAAAGAAGTCAATTTGGTGGCAATGCCACAGAAGATCCTAACCTTCATATTCAAAACTTTTGTGACTATTGCTCCACAATTAGACAAACTGGAGTATCCCAAGAGCAGATTAGGGAAATGCTCTTTCCCTTCTCTTTAACGGGAAAGGCTAAACTTTGGATCAATAGCCTTGACCGAGTTGCCTTAGGAATAGCCGACTGGGATGGTCTACCTCTTGCTTTCTATCAAAAGTACTTCCCACCAGAACGAACCGCACTCTTACGGAGTCAAATCACTGGATTCCGTCAGAGTGGCGATGAAAGCCTTTACGAGCCATGGGAAAGGTACAAAGAATTACAAAGAGAATGCCCTCATCATGGCCTTGATTCATGGTTCTTAGCTATCACCTTCTACAACGGTTGTTGTTTCTGAAAGTCCTAGACCTCTAATTAGACTCCTCTAATTAGTTCATTAAATTACATTAACTTAATGATTTAGGATCTAGTTATCATGCATGCAAATATAAAAGCATAAATATAAAGAAAAGATGAAATTTCCTTACAATGGGAATTTTCGGCAAAATGGGCACAATAAGAAACTCTTTTCTTATTGTTCTTGAGCATTTATTTAGTGGATGATCCTCAATAAAATAACCTCCAAAGTAGAAGGTCTCCTTCTTGTTGCACCCAAGATTAAACCCAAACTAATCAGTTAGTTTTTGACTAGAAAAAACAAGTGATAATATGAACTAATATTAGATTTATTACTACTCTAGTAATAGGAAAAATATTAGTGTTTGAGAGTTTTTTAGAGAGATGAGGATTTTAGAGTGATAAGCATGCAAAATAAGAATGAACTTGTGTAGTAAAATGAACAACAATATTGTCCATTTAAGGACACATGGTCCGGCCAAAGAGAGCCCTAGTGGCCTCTTATTTTGCTTAAAATAATCTCATGCAAAGTAGTTGAGTGTAGGAGTGAATAAGATTATGATCATGTGTCATAAACATGACATGATCACTTGTTGTAGTGTAATACAAGAAACAACAACCATCATGTTATACACTACATGATTTCGGCCCTCACTAGTGTCATGTGGTCCATTTTGATTTTTGATATTTGTCCCACAAATACTTATAATCATATGCTTAATTATCTTGTATAATTAACGGTTAATTTGATCATATAACAATTATATGACTCAAATTAATAAATAATATACACTTAACTTTTAAGTGATATTTTATCATTATATCATATATAATGGGTCCCACAATGCCTAGTTAGTTTATTTTACAACTCCTTGTAAATATAATTAACTAATCACCTCTACCTCAAAGTATATGCATAACCTCAACTAATTTAATGAATTAACTATTAATCACTAAATTAAATCTTATTCAATCGTATTAAAATAAGACGTAAAATTTATTCAGTCAATTATCGTACAATTGACTAATAAACTTATCTGGAATGAGTTCGTAACTCAATTTCCAATAAATAACACTCGTAACTAAACGTACATATCAAATATATGTAATGCACTAATTAAACTGTATTATATACAAATAATTAGTATTCTATTTGGGTCTCATCCTATAGGTGTGACCTAAAGGGATCAGTTGATCACCGCCGTCACACGACAATAACGTCAAACTCTAGTCAACCGAGCGTTACCGATTTACGTTAATCAACTGACGTGGAGTATCAAAATATACTAATCATGCCACGTATATTCCAAATGAGATTTATTATATAAATGCACTATTGTGGAGGACACTTACTCCAACAATCCCCCACTTGTTCGATACAAGTTGTGCATGTAGCAACACTATTGCGGAGGACTCCTCCTCCTACAATTTCTCCCACTTGTCTCGACAAGTTGTGTGCTACCGATTCTCTTGTATCTTTTGCGTCACATCCTCCCACTCATTGCAAGGTGTCTTACAGGTCGCTCTTGCAATTGAAATTATAAATAGAGTGGTTTTCTCGATCTGGGAGAGTAACTGTCTGACCGGAAAATCTACCAGAGATCTCTTCCGAGCGTGGCCACGCATTTCCAGTTACTTCTCCTCGAGTGGCCCGAAGATGTTAATACCCAACGTGGGTGGACAATTCCTGTTGACCCATCTTACACTGTATGATGCAGATCACCATGACCCAGAAGATGTCTATCGGCCTCCTTTCACGGCACGACCTAGGACAAAAACCAAAGTCAATTGGAAACTACACCGACTCAGGTAAATGGTCGCCAGTCTAAAGAATCGACTCATAGGAATAAAATAGAAATCCCCGCCACGACCAGGCTTCAACAATTTTGATAAGGGACTCTATTATGGTCAATGCCCGACAGAGTGTCTCCACAGTCTGTCTATGTAAACGACCAGTCATCTCCATGACCCCATGGTGCTGAACCAACCATCGATCGACTTACAATCTAGTCACTTTCAGACGTCACATCAAATGAGTGACTAGGGACAAAACACTGAGTTCATCATGTTCACTTGAATTGGGTTCAACTTTTCTTTCAACCAATTCGGATAAACAAAGTATTAAAATTTAGTCAAACTAAATAAGGAGTTTTTAATGAAACTATAACAATGAATGCGATTATCAAATATTTGGAAAAATTGATACGCTATCAATAATTTCATATCTCATAATCTCTAGCAATTCAGGTACATATTTCAATCCTCATTGAAATGACATGACTATCATGTTCAGCCTGCAAAAAACATGGCTAATGGATTAGCAATACTTGCATCTTTCCCATCGTTCTGGTTGCTATTTCTCTTTGTCTACGTAATCTCATATTACATAAAACTTTCTGAGTACGTGTATAGGTTTGAATCTAGACTTAGGACTCTTGGCCTAAAGGTAGCTCCCAATATTTTACCAGTATCACGGGATAGGATATACAACTATAGGAACTACTTCTAGCCCCTCCAATACTGTCGAATCCAAGCTACTTTCATATGCATCATCATATGATGCAATGTACTCTATTTCCGTTGTGAAATCCGCAATGATAAATTGCCTGGAACACTTCCAGTGGATACATGACATTTATATTTGAAAATGTCACTCCTACTTGGAACCTTTCCAATAGTTTTTTCTGCTTGGAACTCTTCCAACAGATAAATCTTCTATAAAACACAGCCAGTTTGTGATTTCAAATCACTTTGATCAGTTTGGAAACTGAAGTCTGTGTAAACTCTTACACACAACTCACTATAAACTCCAAACATATGGAACATATCTTTAGTCCTTCGCAAGTACTTAAGAATGTTCTTTATGGCTATCAAGTGACTCTCACTTGGATTTGATTGCAAACGACTTGTCATGCTCAAAGCATGCGAAATGTCGGATTGAGTATACATCACAGCGTATATAATTGATCCCGCAGCGGAAGCAAAAGGAATCAATTATGATGTGTTCAACTTCCTTGAACTAGTCAAAGATTTTATCAATATAAGAATTTTGACTCAATGCTAATATCCTTTTAGATTTATCTCCATAAATCCAGATATCTAAAAGATGTATTCTACTTCTCCAAAATCTTCCATCATCTAAAATGATCAATATGTCTCCACATATAAGACTGATGAAAACCATATTACTCCCACTAAACTTCATGTATAAACATAATTCCTCGAGATATCGAGAAATATGTTATGACATGATTGACACACTAATTCCAACTCTTTAGTGCTTACTTAAGACTTCCTCTTAAGCTTGCAAATTAACTTAGGATAGTTAGGATCTACGAACCCACAGGTGAATATAAAATATAATACCTCTTCTAGAATCGTATTCGAGAAGGTGGTTCTTGAGATCCAGTTGGCATCATACTATTATGATGTGCTGTAATCGCTAAGTATATTCGAATGGATCAAAGAATTAAGGTTGGTGCAAAACTCTTTGCCTACCCATTTATCTTTGAAAACATTTTAATGTTCATCCATGCAAATTTCGATCTTAAAAATCAATTTACATTGAAGAGGTCGTACTTCTTCAATTAAAATTTACCAGGTCACATACCTGACCATCATGCATGGAGTCCATTACGAATCACATGACTCTAAGCCATATCAAGAAGTTAGGACTATAAACATTCTTTTATAAGTAACGGATTAGAATTCATCACTATTAAGGAGTGATAAAATTCCACCTGACCTCTTAGGTAATGTTCCGAAGAAACAACTACTGAACAAGCAATGAGAAAAACCTTTTCCGGACCATATGCTTAGTTTGTGGCTCTTAAAACATTTTCTCCCACTCTGTCTTATCAAGAAATAATCGTATTTGTATTGAAAGACAGCATCACGAGTCACAAACGCTTTGTTCTCGTTGTCAATGTAGGGTTATTAAACACTTGTTTTATTCGGATAACTTATAAATTAGGTACGCTACCTATCCATATCGTATATGAAATAAAATCCGGCTGTTTTAAATGTGCTTTGATATGGTGGGAAAAGAAATAGGAGACAAAAATATTAAGATCCCAAGGTTAGTCAAATGGCTCAGTTTGACTTGACAAAGACAAAACCATATCGTATAAGGTTCTGTTTCTCTATTTCACAACGCCTTATCTCATAATGAGTGTTAGAGAAGTTAACCCGTGAAACTATTTCACAATACTTTTGGTGAAAATCAAAGTCAATACTTAGATATTTTAGTTACGATTTGGTCGTAAGTCCTTGATCTAATACTCTTGGTGGTTAACTACTTCACATTGAAGCTCTTTGAACTTTTCATAGAATTTCTCATAGCACCTCATTAAGTAGAATCAAATATAATATCTACTTAAATCGTTGGTAATGAACTGAAATAGTCATAACCATCTCTGGTTGTGTTTGTTATTGGACCACGCATATTCTAATGTAATAGGGTCAATAACTGACTAGTTCGATTTCCTTTTAAATAAAAAGGGCATGAATCATCTTGCCTTGAATACAAGATTCGCACGCACCATAAGATTCAAAATCAGATGGTTTAGGGATAGTTATCGATACTAGCCTTTTATGTGCTACACAATCCAGAATTAAGATTAGATTTGGGTGACCAATTTTGAGCCTTTTTCAATCTATATGACAAGTAATTTCTAGTTTAGGTCAAGATTATAATTACCTTTAATTGATATGGGATAACCATGGACCAAGTAAAGGCATAAAACGATACAACGTTGGTTCCATTCACAAAAGGGAAACACTTGTGTCGTACACTAAAGAGGATACTATATTCTTTATTTAGAGGTCATGTACAAAATAATGTTTATTAAAGTATACCTCTAAATCCAAAACTAGATTGATCACATTATAACTTTTATATGTCTCTATAGAAATAAAACTACAATAGTTATATTTCCCTTGTAGGTCGACATTTAATCATGGTTAGTCGTCGCACGAATCATTATTATATGCATTGAATACATTGATGAAAACCATAATAGGTATCTAATACCCAAAAACAGCATTTAGCAAAATAAATGTCAATCATATAGATATTATGGGTGAAAATAGTACACCCAATTTCTAACTCTTTAGAAAACATGGGGCAGATTCTTTTCTTGTGTCATACACTGTAAAATAGAATCGTCAAAAGTTAGGTTCGACACCTTGCTTGGGTTTTGACTTTACTATTCAAAATAGTCTTGCCTTTTTCCCTTGCCTTGTGCCAAACTCGTGCCAACCTACTCTTGAACCTCGCCTTAACAATTAAGAATATAAACATCATTCTTAGTGCTCCCACTCACTTTCATGAATCTCTACTTAGACAAGTATATTAGAATTATTGTGAAGACTATCCTTCATTTCATTCATGGTTTTACCTTCAAAAGGATAAACCTTTCATGAAGTGACTACGGTATTTGATTATCCACGATTTTAAATAAATCGATTAACCTAGTCGTCCCAACTGATTTGGCCTCTTTTGAGGTAAGCCTCGATAAGGAGCATTATGACGACATACCAAAAAATAAAAATATTTTCGTTGGAGCGAAAAGATTGATGTACCATTGTTATGAGAAGACGTCACTAAAAATCAAAACGTTTTTGACTAAGTGTGACTTATTCATTTACTCTTCATAAGAGACATTTGCAATGGTCAATATGAAGATCAAAAGATAAAATTTATTTTGTCTTTAGCTACGGTGGTTTAAACAGAGATTGCAATCAAAATGCTACCGTATAAAATAATGGAAACCTTTTCCACGATTGAACGGATTTACAAGTTCATAGAATGATAAAATATTTGTCATTTGCGCGTATAAAATAAATATCAACGGAAAATAAACATTCATTGCTTAAATATAATTTACTTGTAAAACAATTTTAACAAGTCACCCATATAATGACCCCTCACGAAATTATATAAATGATTCCAAGACCAATCTTTAGACAAAAATAGTCATTGCATGCTACCTTTATCTAAAAATGGTAAGTCAATACTTGACTAATTCTACACTTAGAACTCTTGGTTGACGGATTTCTGTTAAATCCATCTCCTAGTCCCAAGATAACGCTTATCTCGTTGAGTCCAATCCAATTTTGGCTTGTGATCGCATCACCCTACTTACCCGAGGTAAAAAGGGGCCCACGAGCGCGGTAGCCCTAATGAACACGGGGTTCATAGGTGCTTCAATTGGTAAGGCTAAATCTCAATTTTTTAAGTTATGTGAGAGGTCTTGTCAATTTTGTTATTAATTCCCTATAAGCGAACTAAGTCGGTGAATTTTAAATAACTTTGAATTGACAATCGAGAAATAAAGATGCATGTTGGCGATTTTGGCATGAGCGGAAAAATAAAAAACAAGCAAATAATAAATCCTAGTATGGCCATGATAAGTGATATTTTGTATTGATTTATCCCCCGTTTTAGTTCGATTTCTATACGATTTATGCACTTTGTTAAGTGATTAACGAGCTAATATTGTTATTCTAGTTGTTTTGCGTGTTTTGACTCGTTTTATAGGAAATGAAGCGGTTTTGCTATATTTTCCTACTTTATGGAGCAAAGACACTAGGATACGAGTTTTCAAGGAATTGATGATAGCCAGTTCACGATTTGATTACGATTCCGCTACATCTTTCCTCGAATAGACTCAATTTGGATTTTGGCTTTGAGCTTTAAGAGGAAACCTCAAACCAAGTCAAGAGAAGTTCAGCCCAAGCCCAATTCCGTAGTGCATTGACCAAAGACTAAGGCATAGGATTCGGTGCCTAAGATGAAAAGACAAAAAATTCCAATTACACAAAAACCCGATCGGATTACCTATTACCCGATCGGGTATTTTTGCAAGAGGACGTTACTTGGCTCCTCTTCAATCCGAGCTTAAATGGGTGGTTTAATGCTTTGACTAGGGTACGAATTTGCAAGAGGGATCAGCAGCCATGCATCCCTATAAAAGCCAATGATCATCCAAGCATCTAAGCATCCAATCTTACAATAATCTAATCTTAAATCTTAGCATCTTTTTACTTTCATACAATAACACATTTCATAATTTATTTTCTTTCTTAGAAGTTTAGAATATAGTTTATTTGTTAGTATTTCTCTAGTGTTTTCATAGCTTTTGTTATTGGGTATTTGTTCTTACTTTCGTTCTTATATACTCATATTCCAATTCGGTAATTCTCTAATCTTAGTTTACTTATGCAACTTTAATCGTCATGAATTATAATCTCACTAGTATCATTTTCATAATATTGTTGTTATTAGGAAATCAAAATAAAATTAATCTAGTAAAAACAAAAATATTATTTAGCATGTCACATTCTAATTTACCTAATCATATAATCCTAAAAGTTGTTATTAGAATCATTGTTAATATAATCACCATAATAACTCTAGTATTTATATTTCATAGTCTAATCCCGTACATCTTTTTCTTGCTAATTTACTTAATCACATAATCATATAAATTAGATTAATTCTAATATGGTAAAATTATCATTGTGTACATAAAATAAATAGAGTTGTAATATTTGAAATGATTTACGAGTTGAATGAATTAAAAGAAGAGTAGTTACCAATTGAACCATCTAAATTGTTTCTTCCTTTGGTCGTGTCAAATTCTATAACTTTGTTTAGTGGCCATAAGCAATTGTTTGTATTAGTCATTTCTATCATTATAACGAGAGTTGGGATAGGAATTAGGACTATGAATAGGGGTTTAGTGACTTAACCATGCTGAAAGGACGTTAGGACCCACTAAAAGGTCGGTACGAATCCGGAAGGAATATACCGCTACAAGGCCTAGACAATCATAAGTAATTCTAATATTGGTATCTATGAGACTTTTAACGAGTTTTACATGTATTTCTCTTTCACTATATCAACTTGATTAAATAGTTTATTTATCGTTATAGATAGTTTATTTTATTGTCATTTTATTTCTATTATTAGATAGTTTACTTTATCGTCTTTCCCTTCTCATTCTTAGTTAGTTTACTTTATCGTCTTTTTATTTTACCGTTCTTAGATAGTTTACTTTACTATTATTGTCTTGTTTATTAGTTTAGTTAGTTAGACTTTCAATATTGTCATTTAAATATCGTCTTTAGATAGAATTTAGTTGTTGATATTCAGATCAGAGGGTTTCCCCGATCGGGTACGTGACAACCCGATCGGGTAAGTCTTCTGTTTTGGGTTTTTTGTTTTGCAATTTACATATTTGCCATTTACATATCGTCATTTATATATTTGTCATTTTATTTTATGTTAATAGTTTAGACAAACAACTCAAGTGACTCGATTCTAAATAAAAACCAATCCATAGCAATTCACAAGTAACACGTACTCCCTGAGGATCGACACCCTACTTCCCTAATTACATTCCTTATGTTGTTAGCCTAAGTGCGGGTAATTATTTTTGTTTCGGGACCGCGACAGAACCGACCAGGCCACCTAGCTAATCTAATTAACTAGTAGATTACAAAATCGGAAACCAACTCCTTGGCCCCTTGCCTCTTCATGGCACCATCTTTTGGAACACCGACTTCGGGAATCTCCGTCTTTATAATAATTAATTACAAAAAGATACAAATAATAATCCTATTATACATTTGATCTAAAAATGAAATTACATTATTACAAACGGCGATACGAGATCGCAAATAAAATTACAACCGAATCGATATTCCCTTACATTACGGGTAATACCAATTAAAATAATTTAGGCCATACTAGGTACAACTTGCATTAAAAATTAAATAAATGACATTCATTCATTCAAAAATAACAACATAAATAAAATGCTTTAAAAATCATGCCAAAATCGCCCTTAACACTAATCATGCTCATTCTAGCTCGGTTTTATGGATTTTATCGATTTTTTTAACCATAAAAAATCAATAATCAACACTTAAATCGTATTTAAGATCAAACTAATTGTCTAAACTGATTTAGAACTCAAAATTAGTCCCCACTAACTTTGTTTGTATTTAATTAGTTCGAATTGATCGTATTTGCTAAATATAGAAGTTTAATCATAACATTTATGAAGTAAACCCAAAATAAAATATAAAAATCATAAACAATTTGAAACCAAAAATTTTGTACATTCTGGAACATTTCCAGGAACTCTAAAAACCAGAAACATTTGCCCAAAAATTTTGAATAAATTTTATGAACAAATAACTTAATATTCAACGGTTTTATCAAATAAAAACCATTAAATATAGTAAAATAGTGAAAAAAATTATAAATTTCACCAAGATGATATAAATCAGATTATAAAATGTACCAAAAATTTTCAAGACTAGAAAAGGACGTTTCAATTTTATGATCATAATAATCTCACTTTATTGACTTTTATCTTATAAAAATCAATCATCATGCAAAACTTAATTAAAAGTCACCAAATTTTATATACAGTATGTACAACATGCATGTGAGGTCATATCAAAATTTCATGGCTAGAATCAACATGAAACTAGTTTTAGTTAACTTTTAACATAAAATATGCATATTAACATGATTTAAAGGCCATAAATAAAAATAAATAGCAAATTAATCCATAAAATGACCAAATTTGACCACAACCTTTTTGAGGTCAGTAGGTATGCATGCAAATTAAAAATTTTGTGCAAACCAATTTTTAACAAAAATTTTCAATTTTACCCAAGTTATCGTATAACTCGATTTTAATGCTTAAAATCAACATGCATGTAACAATTGAGCTCTGATACCACATGAAAGTCCTAGACCTCTAATTAGACTCCTCTAATTAGTTCATTAAATTACATTAACTTAATGATTTAGGATCTAGTTATCATGCATGCAAATATAAAAGCATAAATATAAAGAAAAGATGAAATTTCCTTACAATGGGAATTTTCGGCAAAATGGGCACAATAAGAAACTCTTTTCTTATTGTTCTTGAGCATGTATTTAGTGGATGATCCTCCATAAAATAACCTCCAAAGTAGAAGGTCTCCTTCTTGTTGCACCCAAGATTAAACCCAAACTAATCACTTAGTTTTTGACTAGAAAACACAAGTGATAATATGAACTAATATTAGATTTATTACTACTCTAGTAATAGGAAAAATATTAGTGTTTGAGAGATTTTTAGAGAGATGAGGATTTTAGAGTGATAAGCATGCAAAATAAGAATGAACTTGTGTAGTAAAATGAACAATAATATTGTCCATTTAAGGACACATGGTCCGGCCAAAGAGAGCCCTAGTGGCCTCTTATTTTGCTTAAAATAATCTCATGCAAAATAGTTGAGTGTAGGAGTGAATAAGATTATGATCATGTGTCATAAACATGACATGATCACATGTTGTAGTGTAATACAAGAAACAACAACCATCATGTTATACACTACATGATTTCGGCCCCCACTAGTGTCATGTGGTCCATTTTGAGTTTTGATATTTGTTCCACAAATACTTATAATCATATGCTTAATTATCTTGCATAATTAAGGGTTAATTTGATCATATAACAATTATATGACTCAAATTAATAAATAATATACACTTAACTTTTAAGTGATATTTTATCATTATATCAATATATAATGGGTCCCACAATGCCTAGTTAGTTTATTTTATAACTCCTTGTAAATATAATTAACTAATCACCTCTACCTCAAAGTATATACATAACCTCAACTAATTTAATGAATTAACTATTAATCACTAAATTAAATCTTATTCAATCGTATTAAAATAAGACGTAAAATTTATTCAGTCAATTATCGTATAATTGACTAATAAACTTATCCGGAATGAGTTCGTAACTCAATTTCCAATAAATAACTCTCGTAACTAAACGTACATATCAAATATATGTAATGCACTAATTAAACTGTATCATATACAAATAATTAG
The DNA here is from genome assembly GCA_022085475.1 of Heliosperma pusillum. Lineage (NCBI taxonomy): Eukaryota > Viridiplantae > Streptophyta > Magnoliopsida > Caryophyllales > Caryophyllaceae > Heliosperma > Heliosperma pusillum. The sequence goes on along the minus strand of JAIUZE010015904.1, from coordinate 1,098 downwards.
TATTCTATTTGGGTCTCATCCTATAGGTGTGGCCTAAAGGGATCAGTTGATTACTGCCGTCACACGACAATAACGTCAAACTCTAGTCAGCCGAGCGTTACCGATTTACGTTAATCAACTGACGTGGAGTATCAGAATATACTAATCATGCCACGTATATTCCAAATGAGATTTATTATATAAATGCACTATTGTGGAGGACAATTACTCCAACAGTGTCGAATCGCGTCGTATCCTCGACTCCGCTAACAATGGTCGTTTCGATCAGATCGATGTAGAAATAGCTAGTGCAACTATCGAGTCAATGGCAATTCACGACTCTCAGTATAGCAACTCACGTGCTATGCCGCTCAAAACCAAGCAGGAAGATTCAAGCAAAGTAGCACTCCTAGAAGCCCAATTAGCCCTTCTGCAGCAACAAGTAGGAAGCTCTTCCCAATCCAAGCAACATGTTACCGTCACTAACCACATAGTGGTATGTGAGACATGTGGGGTTGGAGGACACAGTTTTCAAGAATGTAGGAGTTCGCTAGAGCAAGTCAATGCCTACCAAACATACAGGCAGGGCAATGCTTTTTCAAACTTCTATAATGAGAACACAAAGAACCATCCTGTTTTGTCCTACAAAAGCACCAACATTCAGAATCCCCACCATCAGATTCAACAACCATTCATACCACATCTGTGACAACCCTCGCGAATACGGAAATATAAAACATACAAGCATGTGAAACCATATGCGGAAATACGGTATTTTAAAAACTTTTATACATGCAAGTTAAATAAAACGAGGAGTGTCAAAATATTACAAACTAAATACGGAAGTACAACAAAGAGACGGAGTCTCTTAAAATGTTAGCAAAGAACAAGTGTTTAGCAAAACTAGCTAAAATCGTCTAGAGGTAAAACTTCCAGGGACAACGCCCGCTAGCTCACACCCGAACCCCAAAATATCATATCCAAAAAAGTCATCCAAGCAAGCAACCTGTTCATCCATGAAAAACATGAACGCCACAGTCAGTGGGGAGTAACTCCGGGTTCTCCCAGCCATATCACATTAAACGTACATATAAGGAAATACAAAACTAAAATCATGCA
>JAIUZE010015901.1:0-24156 GCA_022085475.1 Heliosperma pusillum | reverse complement strand
CGTCGGTCTCTTGTCTAGTTTCCAAGATTCTTGGAACCAGTCAAGCAAGTGTTCATCAACCCGGGCCAAATGGTAATGATCAAATCCTAGCTGCGCTTCTTCGTCTCCAAACGAGATAAGACCAAGCCTATGCTCGCCTCAATGCCATCAAGGTTCGAATCGTTGCTATGGAAACTAGGCTACCACCCGCAGACATTCCTGACCCTAGTGTGCACGATAACCTTCCACTCATCGTGGGACAACTAGAAGTCGATACCCCACCAGTTCTTACGGGAGCGGAAAAGCGACTCCAATACTTGGAGGAACAACTAATGTATCTCAAGGGAGATGACATCTATAGGGAAAACAGTCGCAAATATGAAGCGGTAAATGCCCAGCTGCCAACCAATTTCAACATGACTGCCATTCCTAATTTCAAAGGGCATGAGAACCCTTTGAACCCCATCCGTGGTTTCAAGGATTATATGTCTTTCAAAGGCATTAAACCTGAGATGTTCCTAAGGATATTTCCTTTATCTCTCGACACCATTCCCAAACAATGGTTATATTCCCTAGATCACAAGAAGATTGCAACTTGGGATGACGCTGCAATTGAATTCACCAAATGATACGCAGACAATGCTGAGATTCACGTTAACATGCGTACTCTAGAGGTCCTAACTAAGAATGAGAAGGAAGGTTTCACCGATTTCCTAAGTAGGTGGAGGAAGACAAGCACTCAATTAGTCGAACGTCGACATGAGGCCACTCTTGTGGAAACGTTCATGGACAATCTAAAACTCATCTATGCAAACCATCTAAGATACCAGAATGAAAAGTCTTTTAAAGACTTAACTGTGCTAGGGACCCGAATCAAAGACGACATCCGAAAGGGGCTCTTGTCTAAAATGGTAGGTCGCGGGTATCAAGGCTCAACGAGTCGTTCTTCCGGCTCCACTAACAAAACCGATGAGGTCAATGATGCTAGTCGTTATACACCAAAAATAAAAGCCTAAGTCTACTAACTAAAGAAGATAGCGGAAGTAGGGTTGATCTCCACAGGGAGGAAAATAACTAACTGTAATCTAAATCTGTCAGTCACAATCTAGGGGTTTTGAATTGGTTTTAAACTAAACTAAATGAGATTTAAAGGAAGAGAAATAAAGGTAGAGATTAATACGAAATAAATCAGATAAAGGAAAAATATGTTAGGATTCAGTCTACTGCAATATCGGCATCTACGGGTCAACTAAGTCAGTCAATCTATCAATGAGAAGGGCAGTGGTTTTTTCCTCTCGGTCTCAAACCACCCTAGGGATTTTCCTAATTAACTCTCGTCCTCTTAGGAGTCACCTATCTATTCTAAGCAAGCCTTTCCCTTCCAATCTCTCAATCCAGGTCGGGGTTAACTACCTAGCTAGTCTCCTGCGTGCACTCATTCGACTAACCTCAATTATATTGCTTAGATTGATTCTCATATTCAAGATTAGCTAAAATACTCTATCCTATCATGCCTTTACTACAGTTTTCCTCATCATAACATACAAGGGAATTAGCTACTCATACTATTAACGATGCTAGCAATAAAGACGTCTGAATATATGACCTTAGACATGATATAATCGTAATTAACAAGCATAAAAAACAATAACGCATCAATTGAGAAAGGTAAAACAGTAATTAAGACTAAAACAAAGGTTAAGAATAAAGGAGAGAAAAGAGTTTACAATCTTTAGCAAATCCGGCGTAAAGAACAAATCCACGTCGATAATAAACCCGAATATAAACTTAAGGAATAAGAAAGTTCAGAAACTAATATATTGAATGATTAGTGTCTGCTAAGTAGATGACTCTCCATTAATGACGACCTAAGAGTCTTATATAATGCATAACACGACTTCTAACCCTAATTAGTCTACGGACTTAAGGCCCGTGATAGATGTCACTCGATCGAGGGAAAATCCCCTTCGATCGAGGTCTTTATTTGAGGATATCGGTCGATCGAGGACTTCATCCTCTCGATCGACCAACTCTTCAACAGCTACCCCTCGATCGAGCAGATGACAGCTCGATCGAGGTCTTCTTTCACTTCAACTCTCCTCAATCGACCAAAGAGATGGTCGATCGAGGTCTTCTTGCCTAGCATATAATGTTAGTCGTGACTTTGGGCTTGATTGTGAGCGGTCTCACGCTTTCCCATGCAAGAGCTTCTGTCCTGTTCCTTCCATTCTCCTAAATGCATGCAAAGTGGACTGTTTTGGCTTGGTTTCTGCTACTACGCAGCATGTACCTACAAAATGGTAATGAAAGTACAAAGTAGCCAAATAGGGGCATATAGTGACATAATATCACATAAATGACATAGAAAGGCGTGCATAACTGGACTAAAAAGTCTATATGAAATACACGCATCAAACTTCCCCAAACCAAACCTTTGCTTGTCCTCAAGCAAACTAAATGCAGATATATGGAACTAAATGAACCTAGGGGAATGGAGTAAGTCTCATAGCTAGCTACTAGTCAATGCTAAACCGTTTAATGCACTCATTCAATCGCCACAAAGCTTAATACGAAAGTGAACGAATTTATACAATCTTGGAAATAAATTAGACTTTCGACCCTGCAAGACTCAACCAAATTCCGACTCTCACGGTTCACTCGTCTCTCAACAAGCAAATGGTAAGTAAATATATATAAGAAAGAGAGAAGGAAATATAGTCACTCACCTAGACTACGACCGACACAACATGCCTTGCTAACTAATTGAAAGATGAGTCAAGCACCGTACACACGCATAACCACCGTTCAAGGACTATCACGTGCCGAACATTTGCAAAAATATGGATATGTGAGGCTAGTTGGTAAGAAGGGGCAAAACAATTAATGGAAATGTGAGGGTAAACAGCCAAGCTAGTTCCTAACAAGACCGTAATAGAACTCGTTCCATTCTTCCAACTATCAAAAACTAAGCTCGATGCCTTAACAAATCCTGGCGTAAACAACACAAATCCCATAAAACACCTCGACAAATAATAGTAAGCATAGGAGGTGTAAATAACAAAAACTTCAGCCAATTAATTTTTTCTCATTACATTTTTTTCATTTTTCATTTTTTTTTTCTTGGCTGATCGAGGGAAAAACCCCTCGATCGAGTGAAATAAGTCACTCGATCGATGTAACATACATCAACGTCTGCACGATCGAGCTAAAAGCTGCTCGATCGAGGCACAATTAATCACTTCTCTTCTTTTTCTCGCAAATACCCACTCCAATCAATGAAAACGAGCCAAAAACTAACACAACGGTAAAATATACCTCGACTACTAAACTAGCTCGGCAAAGGTAGGCTCAGTTTAGAATGTAGTTAAGGTCAACATGCAGATATGGCTTTGTGTGGAGTTAATGGGGTAAATTGAGGAAAAGGGAGATGCCAATATTCTTAAAACACGTAATACCGACCACAAACCCAATGCGTGCAGGCAATAAGAAATCAAAGTTCATATACAAGCAAATGACACGAGATGTGAGGAGTAACTACTCTCATTCCTAGATGAACTGGTCACAAATGTCACCAGTTATAGGCTCTAAAACTCAGAATATATAAGTAGTTTGCCAAAATGTTGGGTCAAGTCTAATAGTCAAATTTAAATTCCAAGACAAAATTCTATAGTTCACTACTTCGATTTTACTAAGTAAGTCAAGAATGGTGCAAGGAATAGCATAAAATAGACTTGTAGTGCAATTTCATCACGAACAAGACTCCAATCCGACTCGACTATATGCAAAAATAAACGTGATATTTTTGATATTTTTGAAATTTTTTCTAATTAACATGAATTGTAAACGTGAATGCAATACAAATACAAATGTAGACGCAAAAGGATGCAAAACACCTCCCCAAACCAAAACAGACAATGTCCTTATTGGCTACAGCACAACAGTATATAAGGGAAAGGGAAACACAACCTAATTCATGTTCCTAAGGAATGAAATATATACAAAGAATGGAAAAAATAAACAGAAAAAACTTACAAAACAACAGCTTCCCCAAACCAGCATCAAACTGGGGAGCTAACATCACCTCCTCCCAGCAGGCTCCTCCGTCTCTACCCTATACTCGATCGAGAACTTTTTCCAGGCAGGACTGCTCGATCGAGTAGTTCTGATGTACTCGATCGAGCACTTTCTTTTAGTGATCCTCAGTTTACTCGATTGTTGTGTATTCCCCTCGATCGATTTGCATTCCACTCGATCGAGGTCTTTTTCTTCCCCAAGTCTCTCGATCGAGTAACAGTTTACTCGATCGAATGGTTTTCCTATTTGCACAGCCTTCAACTTTTAGCAGTTGATTTCCGCTTCTTTTTCCTGCAAAAACGATACAAAACGATACCAAAAAATACCAAAAAATGTCTAACAGGAAAAGTAAATTGTTTATCTAAACTACGGATTATAACGTAACGTCTAATCTAAGTAAATAGTCTAATTGTCTAATTATCTAACAAAAATGCAATAAATTGTTTTTTACAAATTGCACGGGGTAGCAAACCCGGCTAACAACCAAATAGTTTTGTGACAAGGCCACCGTCAGGGCTTTGACTTGCGGAATTACTCTCAGCTGCGGTAATTTCCGACTTCTTTTTCCACACATATAATCTTTTCTTGGAGTCTAGCTCCACTTCTGAATCACTCGAATATGTGCGAACTCCTTTGTCCTTCTTGGACTTCTTCTTGATACCATCACGCGAACATGGCTCTCCCTTCTTCAGCTCCAATGCTGCCGATCAATTATCTGTAAGACAACACACAACAGCGCGTTTCTCCAATTCGCTCCCAAGCTGGGGCAGAGGTGTTACGGTAGCAATAGGAATATCAAAAACAGGAGCTATAGGCTCGATAGGAACCGAAGCTTTGTCATGCATAAACATGGTGAAACAAGCATGGGGCCTTTACTAGCATTAGACTGAGTGAAAACTAGGTTCTCCCCACCTATCTGAAAAGTCAATGTCTGTAACCCGACATCAATAACCTTTTGCGCAGTATGCAAGAACGGTCTTCCCAAAATGATGGGAGTGTGAAAATCCTCATGTATGTCCAATACTATGAAGTCGACCGGGATAAAAAATCTCCCTATTTGCACAGGTACATCCTCTATGACTCCTAAAGGTCGGGACAAGGTCCTATCTGCCATTTGCACCGTCATGTTGGTACATTGAAGTTTGGTGAAGCCTAACCGTTTGGCTAAAGACAAAGGTAAGACGCTAACACTAGCTCCTAGGTCACATAACGCATTATCTATAAGGTAAGTACCGATATGACAATGTATGGAAAAGCTACCTGGGTCAGACAGTTTATGTGGGCATTTGTTTTGGAGGAACGCGGAGCTTTCCTCAGTCAAAGCTACAGTCTCTACAGTATCGACGACCTCTTCGGTAAAAGAATTTCACGCATAAATTTCAAGTAAGCGGGTATCTTTAATAAGAGGTCTGCAAATGGAACATTCACTTTAAGATCGCGTACAATGTCAGCGAAACGAACAAATTCCATCTCGACCTTAGCCTTCTTCAACCGACCAGGAAACGGAACTGGAACGTCAGGTGATCCACATTGCGTATCCTTGACAATCGCGTTGTTAATCATCCGCTTGCTTAACCCCTTTGATCGTGCTTCTCGCTCATTAAGACCCATCGATCGAGTATCAATGTCACTCGATCGATCATTTTTGGAACTCAAACTGCTCGTTCGAGCAGTATCATCAGTCAAAATACTCGATCGAGCAACTGAATCCTCTTGATCGACCAACTCTCTTTCTGATTCACTCGATCGACTAACAGTAACCTCTCGATCGAGTAAATTTTCCTTCAATTCATTCGATCGAGTAGAATAAACTCCTCGATCGATTACAACATCAGCATCAGCCTTCGAAACATTGGGATGCGTACCAGAGATATCAGCAACGGTACCAGCAGGAATGTCCTAAGCGAGACCGCTTCACAGAGTGATCATGTTTAGTGTCTCCTTGTTCTTATCGGTCTGGGATGGTAACTGGCCAGGTTGCCTGATCGATCTAGCTCCCGCCAACTGAGCAATCTGCGACTCCAAGAGTTTAATGGTAGCATTCATTGCTTGATCAGATTTGCTCAATTGGATAGCTAAAGCTTGTATCATCGACTTTAGCTCTCCAACTTCTGAAATTCCTCCAGATGAGGAACTAGCTTGATGTGAAGACTGGATGTTTTGGAATCCTTGCTTGTGCGGTGGTTAATAAGTCGGATGTTGTGGTGGAGTAGTAGGATTTAGGACATTCTGGCTCGTCCATCTCAGATTTGGATGGATATTCCTCTGATTATAGTACCCACCCCCTTGACGGTATTGTTAGAAGGAATAAACTTGCTCCTTTTCTGCAAGACAATCTACAGCCGTGTGACCAGTTTCGCCACACCTTTCACAAGTGATCACTTTATCTCGCTGCAGCAAATGAACCGTCTGCTGGTTATCTGCATCCTACTTCTCCCATTTGTCAAGTTTGGCATTCAGTTTATCAAACTTAGCATCCAGACCGTCAGAATCAACACTAGCTACTGTCCGTGTACCACTTCGCGGATTACCATATTCAGCACAATGGGTTGCCATCTCCTCGATCAATTTCCAACTCTTATCATCATCTATCTCCTTCTGGAATCTCCCGTTCGATGCGGCATCTGGAATAGCTCGATGATCATCATACAACCCGTTGTAAAACTGGTTACTTAGAAACCACTGTTCGAACCCATGGTGAGGAACAGACATTACTAGCGTCTTAAATTGATCCCAGGACTCATAGAGATTCTCATGAACTGTCTGCTTGAAATTTTTAATATGACCCCTCAAAGCATTCGTCTTCTGTGGTGGAAAATACTTCTTGTAGAAGGCCAGTGCAAGTGTAGTCCAGTCAGTAATGCCAAGTTCTTCTCTATTCATATTTTTCAACCAATCTTTGGCATTATCGGTAAGAGAAAAAGGGAACAAGACCTCCTTGATCTTGTCTTGTGTCACCCCTTTAGAAACTGGAATAGAAGAGCAGTAATCAGCAAAGGTCTCCATATGTTTTCTCGGATCTTCCCCAGCCACACCCTTATACTTGTCCTGCTGAACAAGCTTGATATAAGACGGACGAAGATCAAAAAAAGTTCCATCTTCGTCCGTTGTAAGTTTGAATCCCTAGGGTATACATGCAGCGGTGGGCTCAGAGTGACTAGCAATGTTAGGCATCTTCGCTGGTACGGTAGTCTCAACAGTCGAATCTTCCTCGAAAATAAAACTGTCGAAGACGGATTCAGAAGTACTCAAGTCTTCCTCCTGAACAGTCTTATCTAACCCTCTCTTTCTGCGTAAGAAGGTTCTTTTGGGCTCTGGATCAGCTTCCACTAACTCGAGCCCTTGGGATTTGCGCATACACAACTATAGAGAGAAAAATAAGAACAGTTTTAAGGAATCAGAAATTCCTTAAGACGAGACAGAAATAAATAAACAGAAAATTAAATTTCCTCCCTGGCAACGGCGCCAAAATTTGATGCGAGTCGTTATACACCAAAAATAAAAGCCTAAGTCTACTAACTAAAGAAGATAGCGGAAGTAGGGTCGATCTCCACATGGAGGAAAATAACTAACTGTAATCTAAATCCTGTCAGTCACAATCTAGGGGTTTTGAATTAGTTTTAAACTAAACTAAATGAGATTTAAAGGAAGAGAAATAAAGGTAGAGATTAACACGAAATAAATCAGATAACGGAAAAATATGCTAGGATTCGGTCTACTGCAATATCGGCATCTACGGGTCAACTAAGTCAGTCAATCTATCATTGAGAAGGGCAATGGTTTTCTCATCTCGGTCTCAAACCACCCTAGGGATTTTCCTAATTAACTCTCGTCCTCTTAGGAGTCACCTATCGATTCTAAGCAAGCCTTTCCCTTCCAATCTCTCGATCCAGGTCGGGGTTAACTACCTAGCTAGTCTCCTGCGTGCACTCATTCGACTAACCTCAATTATATTGCTTAGATTGATTCTCACATTCAAGATTAACTAAAATATTCTATCCTATCATGCCTTTAATACAGTTTTCCACATCCTAACATACAAGGGAATCAGCTACTCGTACTATTAACGATGCTAGCAATAAAGACGATTGAATATATGACCTTAGACATGATATAATCGTAATTAACAAGCATAAAAAACAATAACGCAGTAATTGAGAAAGGTAAAACAATAATTAAGACTAAAACAAAGGTTAAGAATAAAGGAGAGAAAAGAGTTTACAATCTTTAGCAAATCCGGCGTAAGGAACAAATCCACGTCGATAATAAACCCGAATGTAAACTTAAGGAATAAGAAAGTTCAGAAACTAATATATTGAATGATTAGTGTCTGCTAAGTAGATGATTCTCCATTAATGACGACCTAAGAGTCTTATATAATGCATAAGACGACTTCTAACCCTAATTAGTCTACGAACTTAAGGCCCGTGATAGATGTCACTCGATCGAGGTAAAATCCCCTTCGATCGAGGTGTTTATTTGAGGATATCGGTCAATCGAGGACTTCATCCTCTCGATCGACCAACTCTTCAACAGCTACCCCTCGATCGAGCAGATGACAGCTCGATCGTGGTCTTCTTTCACTTCAACTCTCCTCGATCAACCAAAGAGATGGTCGATCGAGGTCTTGTGGTCTAGCATATAATGTTAGTCGTGACTTTGGGCTTGATTGTGAGCGGTCTCACGCTTTCCCATGCAAGAGCTTCTGTCCCGTTCCTTCCATTCTCCTAAATGCATGCAAAGTGAACTGTTTTGGCTCGGTTTCCGCTACTACGCAGCTTGTACCTACAAATGGTAATGAAAGTACAAAGTAGCCAAATAGGGGCATATAGTGACATAATATCACCTAAATGACATATAAATGCGTGCATAACTGGACTACAAAGTCTATATGAAATACACGCATCAGTCAACCTTGTTGAAGCACCCAAAAAGAATAACCCTCAAAGGAAATCACCAACATCAGCGACACATACTCCAGTGCTTTAAAATGATTGACTCAACAAGAAAAACTCCAGCCTATAAGACCTACATCTGATCCAGAAAAGAAGAGTATATTCTGGGATGCGAATGCTTACTGTGAGTATCATAGGGGCAAAGGGCACGACACAGAGAAATATTTCAAATTGAAACATGTCATCCAAGATATGATTGAAGACGGTCGTCTTCCCCTACCTTCTGATAGCAAGTCAACAACATTAAGAATCCTCTTGGAATTCTAGTGATCACGGATGAAGAATCCACCTTGGATTGCTCAAACCTTATCTACCCATTTGAAGACGAAATAAACATGCTCGAAAAAGAGGAAACGTATTCCACCTTTTCTCCTACCATCGAGGACTTCATCGTACGGGCTAGAAATGCGAGTAGACAGGTCTCAGAGATCGAGACTATCGTGACATCCATACGCTTTCCGGGGCACCACACCCCAAGAAAGCGCACCATGAGCTCTAGTCCTATCCCAACAATCTACAATGCAAGAGGTGATCAAACATGTGACAATCTTGGTTAACGAGTCATCACTTTAGAAGCTGAAATCATCAGTTTAAAAGACCTCAATACCATCAACGGAATATGGGCTGATGATGATGACGATGAATACCTCACATAACATTCTCAAACTCGAAATAGGGAAGATCAATATGTAAGCTATCTCACTCGATCAGGATGTCCTTATCAAGGTGTCCCTCAGAACGGTCCTACTGCTAATGGTCTGATTACTAACACCGCTGTCATCACCCCAAATGATGGTGTGGGTACATTTACTTACCATCTACTAAAGCAACTACAAAAGACAAAGGCTGGTCTTTCAGCCTGGCAATTAGTTTCAAGTTCGTGTCCCCATCGCCAAGCTCTACTCCAAGCATTGTAAAAGCTAAATGTAGCACACGAATCTACACCCGACGATGTAGTCAACTTGGTCTTCCAAGATTCAGTCAAGCTCAACAACCCAGTTACCTTCTCAGATGAAGACTTACCTCCTTTCGGGGCTAGTGATAACCTCGCTCTGTATATCACAATCATATGCCTAAAGAAGAATATACCCATGACTTTGGTAGACGATGGCTCCGCAGTTAATGTCATACCATTGAAGACAACACGTAAATTAGGCATGGAAGAAACGGATTGGACTCCTACCAAGCAAGGTGTTCGAGTATACGACGGGACACGACGAAAGGTAGTGGGACTAGTCAACCTCACCATAGCCACTGGGCCAGTCGAGAAAAAGGTTAACTTCCAGATTGTAGACATTGAAGCATCCTTCAACATACTTCTGGAAAGGCTATGGATTCATGATTCTAAAGCAGTAACATCCACCCTTCACCAGAAGATCAAAATTCCTCTAGATGGCAAGGTAGTGACGATCACTTTGTCACCTATCAAGGTTGTGATAGAGAAAATGTCCAGCAATCAAGTAGCTACGGATCCAATATATGAGCATAGAGTATTTCAGAGTGTGAATATTGTAGATAGTGAGTTGGCACCTCTATATTTCGACCCATACCCTAACCTAGTGGTCAACCACATACTTAAATCCCAGTGATACTTCTCATGGATGCCATTAAACCCAACCAGGAAAAGTACCTTTGCACCATACAAAGAAGGGAACTCTAGAAAGATACTCTTGGGATTAGGGTACAAACCCACGAAGGAGGAAACCTTAGAAATGCTTACTCAAGTGCAAAATCGTAAAGAGTAAGGGAATCCACATTCAACCTTATCTCCCTACTCCAAACGGATATTTCGTTAGGGAAGGAAGCCAAGAATACTTTCACAGGTTTCTCGAGCCTTGGCACTAAAGAGGAATACAATTAGCGGGAATCGAGGTCTTCCACGATTGCTACTTTATTTCGTCAGAAACAGTTCCTACCGTCAAAACTCGTCAGACACCTTGTTTAGACGAACAAGAAGTTAGCCTTCTGGTTGGAGAAGATCGATTTGTCAGAGCTGTACAGGATGAGATCATTACCATGATACATCAAGAAGATCATTTGAACCCTACAACGTTCATCAACGACACTGGCTCAAGCCAACCAAAAGGGTGGAGAAAGTCGATTAAATGGACCAACAACCAAGGAAAACTCTTCAAAGTCACTACTGAGACGGAGATATGTTCAACGGAGAACCAGACGACAATGAATTAGAGTCAGAGTCGGAGTCAGAGTCAGATTGCGAGTCAGAGTCTAGCAAAGTTCTTAGATAGTCTCCTCCTGCTATCATCTCTTATCCCTTTATTTCTTCTAGCTTAGCATCTAATAGTAGCAGCAGTTTGGAAAATGTCCCAGCAGCTATTCCTTTACCGCCTTTGACTACTGAACAGATGGCCTCTTTGTTTCAGATTTTTTCAAAATTTAATATGAATAAATCTCATTCTGCTTACTCCTTGTGTTTTTCTGAATGCAATTCTGTTTATGATGACAATGAGGATAATTTAGACCCAGACTCGATTGAGTTACCTCCCCATATAATCAAGGAAATACTACAAGAGGGGAAAGGGGAACCAGTCATAGAAAACACTGAACCTATCAACGTAAGGACCGAACTAGAACCTCGAGAACTTAGAATATGGACAACCCTGAATCCGACTGAGAGGGCCAGCTTCGTAGACCTTCTACACGAGTTCAAAGACATTTTCGCTTGGTCTTACAAAGACATGTCAGGCATTGACAAGGACATCGCAGAGCAGCGAATTCTGATCAAGCTAGGTTTCAAACCCATAAAACAGAAGCTCCGTCGGATGAGGACTGAATGGGCTCTTAAGATCAAAGAAGAGGTCGACAAACAATTTACAGCCCGATTCATTAAAGTTTTCGAGTATTTTGACAGGGTGGCTAACGTAATTCCCGTACTAAAAACGGATGGGTGATTCCGGGTTTGCGTTGATTTCAGGAACCTAAACAAAGCAAGTCCCAAAGATGACTTCCCTCTACCACATATCGACATATTGGTAGATAATACAGCAGATCACGCATTTTTATCCTTCATATATGGGTATGCCGGGTATAACCAGATCAAAATGGCCGAAGAAGACATGCATAAAACAGCTTTCGTCACTCCCTGGGGCGCATAGTGCTACACGGTTATACGATTTGGACTAATTAATGCTGAAGCTACGTATCAACGTACCGCAACTACGTTATTGCATGGCATGATGCATAAAGAAGTGGAGGTATACGTAGATGATATGATTGTCAAATCCAAAGTTAGGAAAGGGCATATCGATAATCTTCACTAGTTCTTTCTCAGATTACGCAAATACAACATGAGACTCAACCCTCATAAATGTGCATTCAGAGTAACTTCAGGCAAACTCTTAGGACACGTCGTCAGTCAGAGGGAATAGAGATTGATCCATCCAAGATCAAGGCCCTAAACAGAGAAGGAAGTTAGAGGTTTTCTGGGCAAAGTACAATATGTGAGTCGGTTCATATTGAAACTCACTATGATCTGTGAGCCTATTTTCAAAAAGCTACAGAAAACAGACCATACCATGTGGGATGATGATTGCCAAAAGGCAATCGACAGAATCAAGGAGATATTAGCAAAATCACCACTGTTAATGCCTCCCCAACGAGATCAACCTCTTGGTTTATATCTCATAGTCACAGAAACGGCCATGGGAGCTATGCTCGCACAAACTGTCGGGAAAGAAGAACGAGCCATGTACTACCTTAGTAAGAAGTTCTTATAATATGAGCGCAAATACACATCTCTCGAAAAGACATGCCTCGCTCTTGTGTGGGCAACAAAGAAGCTACGTCACTACATGCTTAGCTACTCGGTCAAGGTGTACTCCAAAATGTACCCCATCAAATACCTCTTTGAGAAAACCGTCCTCAACGGATGTCTAGTAAGATGGACTTTAGTGCTCCCAGAGTTCGATCTCAAATATGTATTGCTGAAAGTAATAATAGGACGTGCCATCGCTGAGTTTTTCGCAGACAATCCTATCAACGACACCCAAACAATAGATATGTGGTCATTTCTACACGAGGATATATTACAAACCTGTATAGACTCATGGGACCTTTACTTTTATGGTGCATCGAATTTAAGAGGGTTCAGAGTAGGAGTGTTGCTTATTTCTCCTGAAGGCAAACATACACCACTATCTGTCAAACTCGACTTCGAGGTGACAAATAACGCACCAGAATACAAAGCCTGTCTTACCGGTTTACAAGCAGCAGTTAGTCTAGGCATTAAGAGTCTTCGAGAGCATGGAGACTCCTCCTTGATAATCAACCAGGTCACGGGATCTTGGAAAATTTGAAGTGAAAGTCAAGCACCCTATCAGGCCAGGATAGATCATGTTGCCCAATTTTTTGATCAAGTTACCTATCGACATCTACCTCATGAGAAGAATCAATTTGCAGACGCTCTTGCAAAACTTGCACCCTTAATCGACATGCCAGACAACAAGATCAACATGCCTCTGTGCATCGAACGACGGCCAGAACCGGCCTATGTGTACCAACTTACGGACGAAAAGTAATGGAAGAATTACATGATGGAGAATGCGGTACTCACATGAGCGGGCCAATGATGGCAAAGAAAATCACACGTCTAGGATATTACTGGACGACTATGAAGTCAGATTATATTAAATACGTCAGACACTGCCACAATTGCCAGATTTTAGGGAATGTTCATCACGTTCCTCCCTCATTTCTTTACACCCCGACCTCTCCTTGGCCATTTTCTGCTTCGGGAATCGACATCATCGGAAAGATCACCCCAACTGGAACAGGAGGTAACTGTTTCATCTGGATAGCTATCGACTATTTCACCAAGTGGGTCGAAGCGGCATCCTACACTAGTCTTACTGCTAAAAATGTGGCAAAGTTCATAGAAACCAATATCATTTGTCGATATGGTTGCCCACATGAAATCATCAGTGATAATGGGTCACACTTCCAAGCAGAGACTGAACAGTTTTTAGCCAAATACAAGATCATGCATCATCATTCCTCGCCTTATTGACCTCAAACAAATGGCGCGGTGGAGGCAGCTAAAAAAAATTTCGTCACAATCCTCAATA
This sequence comes from Heliosperma pusillum, assembly GCA_022085475.1. Lineage (NCBI taxonomy): Eukaryota > Viridiplantae > Streptophyta > Magnoliopsida > Caryophyllales > Caryophyllaceae > Heliosperma > Heliosperma pusillum. The sequence continues at coordinate 10,064 of JAIUZE010015901.1, read as the reverse complement.
AAATGATCGACAATTACCGTGATTGGCCAAGCAAGATACCCTTCGCATTGTGAGGCTATCGCACTTCAGTTAGAACACCCACTGGGGCCAATCCTTTCTATTTAACCTATGGAGTAGAAGCTGTACAACCAGTAGACCAAGAAATCCCGTCTCTGCGTATTCTCTTAGAAAGCCAGATCCTAAAAGCTGATTGGAAGAGGGAGATATGATGAACTCGTCCTCTTGGACGAACGAAGACTGCGTGCATTACACAATGTACAGATATACCAAGCACGTATGAAACGAGCATTCAACAAACGAGTTAAGCCCATAAACATCAACGAAGGGGATTTAGTGCTCAAGTCAGTCAAAGCTCTATTACCCGTCGATCCACGAGGAAAGTTCAAACCTAATTGGGCTGGACCTTTCATAGTCAAATCTATATTCGCAGGAGGTGCAGTTAAAATCACAGACCTAGACAGGAATGAATTCGCTAACCCTACCAACCTAGACCAGTTGAAACGATACTATCCTTAGCATGCACTAGGAAGCGCACCACGCGCAACCCCACGTGTCGCTCATGCGACACGGAATAAAACCGGCCCCAGGCCAGTTGAACTTAATGTCGCTATGCTCTTGCATTTTCACATTTGGATAATCCTCATGTCATCAAATAAATCGAATTGTACTTCTTTTAGAAGTAAGCAAGGCGCATGCCGCCTTTTTTTCTAAGTTCATTACAAGCTCTTGCTTCGAACAATTATTCTTTTGCATTTTCTTGAACTACCCGCAAGGTTTGATTTCATTTTTTCTAATGAATACGTAGGCAATCCTTCGCAGGATTCAACCCAGCTATTATTTTGAAATATAAATAGAAGGACATTTGCATTTGCACTTGAAATTCGACAAGAATAACAAAAAGAACTCATTAGTTTCTTAACTAACTCAAATCTTTATTCAGTGTCCAAAAATAATAATAATACTTCATATATAAGAAATGCTGAAATAAAAAGCTAAGGCGAGGATTCTAAAAATCCACCATCTTTTATTACAACTCAAACATAATACTAATACTACATAATAAAAAAACTGACTAAGGCTATTTCTTAAACTTCCCCTTGCCTTTGTCATCTTTCTCATCCTTCTTGTCTCGACCGCGTGGGGGACGCTCTTGCGTTACCTCAGATCTAATTATCAACGGTCTTTCTCGAGGTCTTGCTTTACCATGTCTATCTATTACTACCCTTGCAGCAGGATTGGTTCTCGACCTTTTCGCTGGATTCATGACTAGGAATCCGGCTTCCTCTTCGCCTTCAGTCAAGTATTTCGACCTCTCCTTACCAGATTCATAAATCTTGCAATCCACAGGCTCGCGCTTTCTTAGCTTCTCGCACTCTTCAGGAGTACTAGCTTTCCTCCATCGCAGATATGAGTCAGATACCCATAGAGAGCCAACAGGAACGGGTATGAACCACATATTCCTTTGTACCCATCTCGCGGCCCACTCCCTACAAGACTCTGCGGTATGAGACAAGGCAATCGGGGGAACGGTATCATGTTTCGGGATCCTTTGCCTAAGACCCACTTGCCTCACCAGTGTTTCCGGAAAGATACATACCATGAATTCTAAGCCAGGAACACGAAGTGACCGAGTCGGATCCAACGACGATACCCCAATCACCGACCTAAGGTGCCACCATGACACTGTCCATCGGATCAAAGGGCGGCCTTCACCTTTCATCTTATTTTCCCAATAGTTGGAAATTTTGGAGAAGCCTACCATATAGAGCCTAGTTCTCATGGTAATGGATCGAGCACGATACCCACTGACAACACCAAAATGTGTTGTGTCTAGTAGTATTTATTAGGGTCGTTTATTATACTTTTTACGGGTCGTTAGCATCGTTTTATGCTAACCTTAGTCCTTGTAATTATGTTGTTATTTAGTATTTTTAGTCAACTATTAGAGTTGATAAGTGAATATTTGAAAGATTTTAACCCCCAATTTAGCTCGGTTTTGTATGTCATTTGTGATTTGTTAAGCCATTTTATGAGCTAATATCGTCTTCTAGGCGAATTCTTATGTTCTAACCTGTTTTGTAGGGAAAGAGACGTTTCTACGCCCTTTTTCTATATTCCCGAGCATTTGCCTAGAACCCGACGATTTGAAGAAGCAAGCTTGACCAAGTCAAAGGCATTTCAAGAAGGTTCACTAATTCAAAAGAAAGAAGAAGCAAAGACGATTTCGCAGTTGTCAGAAGATCGATCAGTTAGGCGAAGAAATCATCATTTTACATCAAACCCTATCAACAAACCCGACTCAAAAGGTCAAGGGGGATAATGAAAGTCAAGTCATAGGCCAAGGGAGATGAAAGGAAAGTTAAAGCATCCAGAATACTACATACCCGATCGGGTAAGTAGTGTACCAGATCGGGTATATTTGTTGATCCGAGCTTTTGCTTCGACTTCCTTTATTTTGTCCTATATGTTTAATGTATGACCCCTTCCCCACGAAACCTACTGCTATATAAGAGTGCCTCAGCCACCACATCTCAACACACTTCTCTACACACAATTAGAAACCCTACTCTTCTTTTTACATTGCATAAAAACCTAGATTAGGAGGAGAGAAACCTAGCCTCTCTTCTCTCGTCTAGATCATTTTCTTCTTCCTTTTTGTCCTTAGTTTCTTAGTTTATTTCTGATTTCTCTACATCAAATCCTTAGCCTAGATCAATAAAAATTCCATCTTTGTAATCTACTTTATGTGGTTCAAGTATTGTAATTCGTGGATCGACTATTCTATGCAAGGAATTTCTATTATGGTTGTTTATATTTCATCATTGTCGTTGTTGATCGTCATCTAGGTATTCCTATTTTATCTTTTGTTTAAAGTCTTTATGTTTCTTATTTGATTGCTATTTTCTTTACATGTTATTTTAGATTCAATTTCAATATCGTTGTAATCATTTCATTTCCCTAGATCGTCAATTTAGCGCCGTTATTATCGCCAATTAAAGAGTCTTAAAATATTATCAAAACCAAATAAACATGTCTATCCTAGTTTTTATTATTAACATCATCTTAGATCTAAACATCACCATGAGTGAGTAGTCGTTTCTCTAGGGTGTAGGGTAGCCATGTAGGTTGATTAAAAGATGATAATTGGATAATAGATATTGTGCTTTGAAAACATTGTGTCTATGCATGTTTGGACTATAACGATAGTTAACGATTCCTGATCAAAATCATTGACTAAAATGGAATTCTTTTCCAAAGTAGAAATACGTGAATTGAATAGACAAAGCATGACATGGTAGATTAGACCTAGTAAATTGCCTACAAGCCTGCTAGACCATCTGATCTATGATTGTAATAAACACATCATTCTTACGAACTCACAATGAATTATTTGCATGTTCTAAATCCAATTTCATCAATATGTTAATCTACATGTGTGAACCTACTTCCCTAAATTCTTTTTATCATTCTTAACTCATCACCTGCTTTATTGTTTTCGTTTTGATTTGCTTTTATTTTGTTTTCATTTATGCTTTTTATTAGTTTAGAAATCAAAACCTCAAAACCCAGATACTCGTTAGATAAGACCCAATTGCAAGACATTTCACATTCTATAGGAAATACCATCTCCCTGAGGATCGACCCCTACTTCCCTAATTACATTAATTTGTTATTAGCATAGTCTGGGTAATTATCTTTGACCAGGGCTTGCGACACGCCCGATCAAGAGTCAAACCCGGAAGTCAACAAAAGTAAAGTCAAACCCGAGACCCGAGACCCAAACCCGACAATTGGAGTGGGCTACAAGCAAATCATCAAGGCAAGAAGACCAACTCCAAAGGGTCAATGAAGTCAAGGCGGGACTAAAATCCAAAGGGTCAACGAAAGTCAAGACGCTCAACCAAGGGAAAAACTGGCAGCATGAAACGCTGCCAGCGCCAGGGAACGCTGCCAGCGTCCACACGATGCTGCCAGCGTCCCTGGACGCTGCCAGCGTCTTGGTCTCAGGCATGTGTTCTTCATTTCTCCGTCTTGTCATTTTGAGGCCCATTTCTCAAGGCCCCTAGGTTTTCGGACCAAGGGTATATAAGAATCATATTTTAGAGAGAGAAGCACACAACATTGGATACAACATTTCACAACACATTTCCTTAGAATTCTCTCAAGTTTTGTTCTTCATTGTTGGCTTGTATTTTGGTTGAACTTTGATATGGGTTTTAATATTTGGATTAAGGGTAGCTAATCTTCCATTACTTGGTGTAATTTGAACAAGTTCACACCTTTAGCATTGTATGACTCTCTAATCCTCTTCTTTCTTATTTAATATAATTTTATTGTGTTAATCTTTCATGTTGAGTAGATGAATGTTTAGTTTGACTAGCTTGACATCTTATTTGCTTAATGAATGCTTGTTCTTGGTAGGATTTGTCAACCTATACTTGAATGTATGAATTAAACCTGAAAGACTTCAACTTTGGTTTAAAGTTAGAGTCTTTTGAGTGATAAATTATATGTTGTGTAATTTTAACATGGTTTAGTGTTGAGTTGCATGATTCTAGCTTAATCCTTTGATTTAATACTTAAAGCTTACTCCTTTGATTGTGCTTAAGTTTTAATAAGTGTTGGTTAAGTTGTAAAGGATCAATCTTGGTTTATTTAATCCATGTTGACTATTTCTTAGGAGGTAGTATTAGATAAATAAGAAGAGAGGTATAAAGGGATCATCTTTGCTAATTGTTGTGTTACATGGGATAATTGCACTAAGTATTTTTCTCATATTTGATTTCTTCCATAGAAGGTGTTCGTTCTATTTTCTAGCCTAGAATTTCATGTTTCAAGTTGAGTAATCTTTTTAACCAAATTTCTCCCTATATGTCATCCTACATGTTTTCTCATTGTGAATATCATAGTTTGTAATTAATTTAAGCTTTTGTCTTAATTAGTGTCTTAATTTGTGATTAGAGCAATTAGTTTTGTTAATTGGCATTTTGTAAGAGTCTAGATTAGATTAATTTAGTTAATACCGCCTTCTCTTGGGTTCGACCCTATTCTTACCATTTTATTACCTTTATTTAAGATAGTTTGTGTTGGTCTAGGAGTTATAAATTGTTATTTGATCGTAGCTAATTAGCGGAATTAGCGACACCGCTTTTGAGCCCGTCAAATTTGGCGCCGTTGCCGGGAAAGGCAATATAGCTAAATATCAAATTCAAACTTTTGTTAGTGTCATAATTTGTTTAGATTGTTTTTCAAATTTTTCTCAGCTTATAGGTTACTTTGTGTTGAAGTTACTAATTTGTGTTGTTGAGTGTTTTAGAGTTTATGCCTAAGTCACAAGAGGGACTTGGTGACCAAGATATTGATCCATCTTCAAGTAGCATATCAAATTGGTTATTTTCAAAACCCCTTTATAGGAGACCTTTTTGGAGGGAACCTAGTGAAGAGGAGTTGGAGAATAATATTTTTCAAGAACAACCGGAGGAAGTGTTTGAGTCACCACCTAGGATACCATCTCCATTGAACGTCCTTTACCCACCCAATATGGAGGATAATAGGACAATTGGTGAAATTCGGGCAAGGAACTATGAGGAGCAACCACTTTGTATTGCATATCCTCCCATGGAGATGTGAACTTTGAGCTCAAAGGTTTCTTTGTCCACAACTTACCTAGATTCCATGGCATGGTGGGGAATGACCCTAATAGACACTTGGCCGAATTCCATATGATTTGCCAAGGTGCTATTCCCCCAGGAGTGACCAAAGATTAATTCAAACAAAGGGCATTTCCGTTTTCTCTTCAAGATGCCGCGAAAGAATGGCTCTTTTGTCTTCCGGCTCACTCCGTTACCACTTGGGTGGGCTTGAAGAAAAAGTTTCTTGAAAAGTATTACCCGGATTCAAGACACAATTACTCAAAGAAGCTTATCACTACCATTGAACAAGAAATGGGGGAGAGTCTTTATGATTATTGGGAGCGTTTCAAAAGTCTTGTGGCAAGATGTCCATACCATGGCATGTCGGGAGATGATTTGTTGACGGCTTTCAATTAGGGGTTGTGCCAAAATGACCAAAGAATGATCATTGCCGCCATTGGAGGTGGAATTGATACACTTAATGTGGCCGAGGCCAACAATATTATGGAAAAATTGGCAATGAACACAAGAAGCTATGGAAGAAAGAGTGAACGGGGAGGAAGCTCTAGGAATGTATCTTCCATGGAAGATCCTTATGCTTCTCAAAATCACAAGATCATGCAAGAAATGGGTGAACTTAAAAGTATGGTGTCAAACTTGTTTGTTAACAAAGGTAACTCATTCTCTCAACACCCCGAACCAATTGAATGCTCTTATTGTGGGGGCGACCATGCCACCAACACATGCTACATCATGATTGAATAAGGAGCAACTATGGAAATTGTTAATGCTATGGGGTATGGAAATTACAATTCAAGAAACCCAAGTGGAGGAGGAATGTACAACCAAGTGGGGAACCGCGATCTTTTGGGATGGGGAGGGGACAAGTCGAAAAGCTTTGAAAACGGTCAATTCAGAGGAATACATACCGGAAGTCCCATTTCCTAGTGCTTTGATAAGCACAAGGAAGTATGACAAGGAGAACGACTTGTATGAAAATTTTCGGAAATGTGAGGTAAACATTCTTCTTCTTAATTTGTTGAATAGTGTCCCTAGGTATGCAAAGTTCTTGAAAGAACTTTGTACACCTAAGAGAAATCCTAAGAAAGGAACCCATAGGGTTAGGGTGAGTGAGCATGTTTCGGCAATTTTCAAACAAAAATTACCAAAGAAATGTGGAGACCCGGGCATGTTCACCATCCCTTGCACCATTGGAGGGCAAAGTTTCAAACGTGCCATGTTAGACCTTAGAGCCTCTATTAAAGTCATGCCCCTATCCATCTATGAGACCCTAAGCTTAGGACCTTTGTCTAAGACCGGGGTGGTTATTCAATTAGCCGATAGGTCTAGTGTCTATCCCAAGGGCTTGATAGAGGATGTGCTAGTAGAGGTAGATAACCTTGTCTTTCCGGCGGATTTCTATATTTTAGACATGGAGTCTAGTTCTAGTGCCACTCCCCTTCTCCTTGGTAGGCCATTCATGAAAACCTCTAAGACTAAGATTGATGTTTCAAACAGATGTTTGACAATGGAGTTTGAGGGAAAGAGATTGACCTATAATATCTATGACTCTATGAGACACCCTAGTGATGTTCAATCTTGCTTCTTCTTGGATATTTTCGAGCCTTTGGTGCATCAAATGTACAAATTTTGTGATAGGGACCCACTTGAGGTGGCCCTAACTAACAATGTGGAAGAAGAGGATTTGCGTTTGTTGTTGTCGGTTGATGTGCAGGAACATCTCAAGGACTTGGAAAGAGAAGAGCCACTAGACACATATGAAGAACTCAACATCATCGATATGCTGAAAACAGGGCAAGGCAGTGGAAAACGCTGGCAGCGTCCACCAGCGCCGGCAGCATCCAGCTCTGGAAAACTTGTCCGAGCTTTTTGCTTTGAGCATACCCCTCCACAAGCCCCTCCCTTCAATTGTGAAGCCCCCGAAGGTCGAGTTGAAGACCCTTCCAAGTCATTTAAATTATATCTTCTTAGGAGACAACCACGCCCTACCTCTTATCATCTCAAGCACACTCAACGAGGACCAAGAGGGCAAATTGGTAGCATTGCTTCAAAAGCATAGAGATACATTTGGGTGGAGCATAGCGGGCCTCAAGGGAATAAGCCCGGTGACTTGCATGCACAAGATAAGACTTGAAGTGGATGCCAAACCGGTCCGACAACCCCAAAGGAGGCTTAATTCACCAATGGCGGAGGTAGTGCAAGAGAAGGTAATCAAACTTTTACAAATGGGCATCATCTTCCCTATTTCCGACTCCTGTTGGGTTAGCCCAACTCAAGTCGTGCCCAAAAAGGGAGGAGTGACGGTAGTCAAGAACGCACAAGGATACTTGGTCTCCACCCGACCACAAACCGGTTGGAGGGTGTGTATTGACTACCGCCGCTTCAATGCGGTTACTTTGAAAGATCATTTTCCGCTACCATTTATTGATCAAATGTTAAAAAGACTAGCTGGAAAAGCTTTCTATTGTTTCCTTGACGGGTACTCGGGATATTTTCAAATCCTAATCGCACCCGAGGACCAAGTCAAGACCACATTCACATGTCCATTCGGTACATTTGCTTATCGCCGTATGCCATTTGGTCTATGTAATGCACCGGGAACTTTTAAACGGTGCATGTTGAGTATATTCTCCGACTATGTAGAAAAGATCATAGAAGTATTCATGGACGATTTCACCGTCCATGGGGACTCCTATGATGCATGTCTAAAACACCTTGCTCTTGTCTTAGAGCGATGCCAAGAATCCCATCTCATCTTAAACTCCGAAAAATGTCATTTCATGGTGACTAGTGGCATCGTTCTAGGACATGTGGTGTCGGAAAGGGGGGTTGAGGTGGATAAGGCTAAGGTTGACATTATCAAAACCTTTCCTTATCCATCTAACACCCGAGACATTAGGTATTTTCTCGAACATGCGGTTTCTACCAGAGATCTACTAAAGACGTTTAAAAAATTGCTAACCCCCTATGTAAGCTTTTGCACAAGGAAGCGGAGTTTGTCTTTGATGCCTCTTGTAGGAAAGATTTTGATGATTTGAAGGAGAGATTGGTCACCGCACCAATTATTCAAGCACCGCAATGGGACCTTCCATTTGAAATCATGACCGATGCAAGTGACAACGCATTGGGAGTGGTGTTGGGTCAAAAGAGTGACAAAGGACCCCATGTGATTCAATATGCATCTACACTCTTGAATGACGCTCAAAAGAACTACTCTACAACGGAGAAGGAGTTCCTTGGTATGATATATGCCCTAGAGAAATTTCGATCTTATCTCTTGGGCACAAAGGTGATCATCTACACCGATCATGCCGCCATTAGATATATTGTGGCAAAGAAGGATGCAAAACCGAGGTTGTTGAGGTGGATCATTCTCCTAAGTGAATTCGATGTAGAGATAAAGGATAAGAAAGGGGTGAAGAATGTGGTGGCGGATCATCTAAGCCGGCTAAACCTTGAAGGAAGACCACCATGCCCTCTTGACGAGGTTGAAGGAGGTCTCCCTCACGAGTCCCTATATTCTATCCAAGTGGAGGAACCATGGTATGCTACCATGGTCAACTATTTGGTGACAAAGCGGTTTCCAAACCATTTCTCTTCCCAACAAAAGAGCAAAGTAAAGTCCGATGCAAAGTACTATATATGGGATGACCCATACTTGTGGAAATTTTGTCAAGATCAACTTATAAGAAGATGCGTGCCCGAAAGTGAGATTCCATCCATCCTACATCATTGTCATGACTATGCATGTGGAGGACACTTTGGGCCACAAAGAACCGCAAGGAAAGTGCTTGAATGCGGTTTCTTTTGGCCAATGGTAAGTGATATTTTGTACTGATTTATCCCCTGTTTTAGCTCGATTTCTATGCGATTTATGCACTTTGTTAAGTGATTAACGAGCTAATATTGCTATTCTAGTTGTTTTGCGTGTTTTGACTCGTTTTATAGGAAATGAAGCGGTTTTGCTATATTTTCCTATTATTTGGAGCAAAGGCACTAGGATACGATTTTTCAAGGAATTGATGATAGCCAGTTCACGATTTGATTACGATTCCGCTACATCCTTCCTCAATTGGATTTATCTTGGACTTTGGCTTTGAACTTCAAAAGGAAACATCAACCCAAGTCAAAAGAAGATCAACCCAAGCCCAATTCCGTATTGCATTGACCAAGACCAAGGCATAGGATTCCGTGCCTAAGACGAAAAGACGGAAGAATCCATCTTGCACACTTACCTGATCGGATTACCATTTACCCGATCGGGTATTTCTGCAATTGGACGTTACTTAGCTCTTCTTCAACCGAGCTTAAATGAGTGATTAAATGCTTTGACTAGGGTATGAATTTGGACGAGGGATCAGCAGCCATGCAGCCCTATAAAAGCCAATGATCATCACACACAATTATCAT